>MBFL02000191.1:0-69338 GCA_001696595.2 Aspergillus hancockii
TTCCAAAATTAATCTGGTGGTGCATAGTTCGCGGGTGCACTAGTGAGGCCTTCGATAAGCTTCCTAAGGCCAGAAGAGACACTTTCTAGCAGCTCGAGGAAGGCTTAGGTCCATCTGTGTTTATGTTAGCAGAGCTACTATATATGTACATAGGAGGAGACGTACGGCATTGCTTAGGCTTCTCGTTTTCCTTAACCCATCCTCTGGGGGTTCTGTACCAGGTCCTGTAGTGTTCATCAGCGCCAATGCCCCGCCAGCTAAAGACACTATTGTTGTAAACATACTTATACTTGCAAATGAAGGTCACGGTGTCGCCCTTGTTGGCAGTACCGACAGTATCGCTCGATGAGCAGGGATATTTCCAGTACTTGAATGAGTTCTGAACTCGGCAGAAGTCTCTTTCCTCGATGGCGGAGTCGTCGAGGTCCTCGCCTTCAGGGGTTGGGGTTGCCTGAACGAGGAGGGGAAGAAGGACAGTGAGAAGGTAGAGGGGTGACTTCATATTGACGGTTGACTGCGGACTTTGCGAGATGGGCGGTCTTGTAGCGATGGATCTGGATATTTGAGTGAGGCTCTGTTATGTTCTGACCGGATCAAATATCGAAGACGAGCTCGCGGGTTAAATATCCGTTTCTTGCGGCGAGGAACTGGGAGAGTCGAAGTTCGTGTCCTAGAATAGCCTGGCTAGGCCCGTCGCTAAATTGATCCGCACATTGGTACTCAAATCTCATGACCTAGAAGAACACCTAGACCTCTCTCCTGTCTCCTAGTCCAGTCATGATCTCACAATAGGGCTGACAGTGAGGAAGGTGAGACGTGCACTGAGTCCTGAAAACGGCTAAGTTGTCTGATGTGTAGCAAATGACAGGCAACCCGCTCAACAGAGCGCTAGCAGTTTTGGTAGCGCCGAAATGATGAACAATCTGGGTCTGACTACTAATTGGTACCAAAGTATACCAGTATATTCATGATACGTCTCAGCTTATTTTCATTCGTGATTTGCGGCTATTCGAATACGATCGTACCAATATCCCGGGAGGGTAGATCGAAGCGCCAAGATGTGGCTTGTTTAGCTAGAAAATAATTCGCAGATCCAGATGACCCAAGACGGTGCGCGCCTGATCCTGCAAGCTATTCTATGTTCTTAAAGGCCGCTGTACCTTGGGTGGGACATGTCTTGGCCGCAAGCTGAACTTGAAACTGCTTGCCACCCACGAACCTTATATGCCGGATCAGCTATTCTTCCCACCGGAATGGCTCGGTGATCCACGGAAGGAACTGAGACACATATATAGCCTCCAATAGACATGTCCCTCTTAAATATCATCTGAGGACGGGATGCCTGAGGCCATATTGTTACGTACTAGAGACCAGGGAATACGAAGATGAGGTGTCCAACTCATCGCAAAACGATAGCTCAATGCCCAGCAGTAAATATTACCCTTTCTTCTGGGCCAGGAAGAGATATCCCTAGTAACAAGTTGAATTGTTGATGCACGCATAGCCCCGGGGTTTATACTTTGCGTAATCGGACATTTCAAAAATGCTATTGTTAGTGACGGTATCGAATCAGAAGCTGTAGACATACATTATGGGCTCAGAGGACATACATAACAAGAGCAACAGAGAAACATCCCTTTCTTTGCCCAGACTATCCGTCCACCGGACTAAAAACCCATGCACGCCTTGTTGACTAGGTGTTTGCCTTTGCGTCAATATCCTCTGAAAACACAAGTAGCTCATCCATTTGCAACTGTCTGTTGATCTGTGGACGAAGCCCATGCTAATCACAGCATGCCTTTAGGCTCGCATCTTATGCTCGAAGCCGTCTAGCTCTGAGATAATTATAATCCGGCATTGCGTCTCTTACCCATTGCTCCATCTGTTGACCAGAGCTTTCACCGAAATCCAAGTCCCATACCTTCCTCTCATGTGCGATATCAACCATTGTAGGCGTCTTGTTTTTTAAGATATGTGACGAAGTGTTAAGTGTAGCCTTCATTATTGCCTCAGGGCCATTTTGGCAAGTCCCATCCCAAGAAAGATTCGCATTCTTCATTCCAGCCTCCCATTCAAATCTCACACGAGACGGGTCTAAACCTATGAGCTCCGAGTATCTCATAACGACTTTCGGATTATGAATAACATCCTCCGCATCCAGAACCAATGGAAAAGGGGGACCGGTATCGCCATTGCTTGGCAACTGTATCCCGTGCTCGCAACACCAATCGTAGAGATGTCTGATAAATTTCAACGTGGTGTTCAACTCCATCAATGGTTGTACCTCGTCTGGTTGCGCGAAGTCCTCACTTTCTAGCTGTCTAATGGCTCTGTAGAAAGAGGGAAAAGCCAGTGCGGGGTGACGTATCAGGAAGGTAAGTCTCCAGGTCGCCAGATACTCATCCGGAAGGATCGTGACATTGTTTGGTGTGAAGGTTTTCTCGACGTTGTACGAGTCTGGAATTGAGATATTGACTGGCGAAGTCACTTTGCTATCTTGGTTGAACAAGTAGTTGCTAGTGGCAGTTGGATCTGTGAACCACTGAACATGTTCCTTTCCGAAGAATACCTTGCCCTGCGATGAGGCTGATTGTGATATGTTTTCCAGATTGTCAAAGTCCTGTTGGATACTCTGTTGCATTTCTTCGATTTGTTCGGTAGTCCATTGCTCGATAGGTGTGAAGGTGGACATCGTCGTCCGCCCCTTCATAAACGCGTTCCAAAAAAAGTAACCGCCTTTGTCATTGGAGACAAGTGTGCCCTGGTCCTTCAAGGATAGCATTTTGATAAGGAGGTTCGAGGCTGTGCGAGGGTACGTAACCAGTAATGTACGTCTACTGGGATTTGCATGGGATGTACTGCTGTCCTTCGCCATTGTGTATAGCTGGCTTGGAAATATGTGTAATTGACAGATACTTGTGTATATTTGAAGAGAGTAACAATGCTTAGAGGATGCAACTGGACGAATGGTACTAATGGCGCGCACTGATGCATGCGAGGTATGAACCAATAGAAATAAAATGCATTTGACCGATCAGGTCACCAGACAATGCCGATTCATGACGTCGAAGTAGACATTGGATTGAGCTAAAATGCAAACTCAATGCCCCGCTGTTTCCTTTATACTATACACATGCGGGTTCACAGTTTATACTCAACCTTGTTGGGCTGCACCCGCAAGGTTGCAGTGATGCCAAACTAAGAGTTTTAGAGCCTAAGCAGAACAATTGTGTGCCAAGCTCGAATGGTCCCAAGCGATGAGAAAGCTCAGCACGAGATCGCAATCATTGGAACGGCTGGGGATGACTGTTCCCTGGGACATAGTAACAACAGGTAACCTTCCGCTTTGGGAAACCTGTTTGACAATTGGTTCACATCTGGTCCACCCAATCATGAGATTAGCTATCCCACACGATCCCCGTGTAGGGTCTATAATAAAGTTTTTCATAAGGTTGATCTGGATTTTCAAGCGGGTACGGGTTACAGGCTCCCGCAATAATTAGGGCTTGGGTGCGCCACGTGGGGCTACAGCGTGTCAAAAGATCCAATCACCCTTTCTTTCTGGCCACTCCCCGGTGCTCGATGACTTTGACACTTCAAAAATGACTTTTTCCCATCTAGTTGAACTGGTTGTGATTACCCAGGGTTTTACAAGGCATATGACTCGGGAATTGCCGGGATTTCATATTGAATAATGCACTATCGACTTCGAGCGGTCTTGTATTAGACTACAGACGAATGGTGTCTATAACCCCCGTGAGGCCGGGCGAGGTTCTCCATGTAGATAGATAGTAGCCTGACGGCCTAAGGATGGTTGAGACTCTCGAGACTCTATCCAGAAACATATTTTCTAATCTGAGATCGAAGTGTCTAAGTGCTTACGCTGCCAAGACCCGTACCCTTCAAACGTTATTTCACCGAAACGCTCTTGCTTTTGAAATGTTGTAGGCATAAAGTCATGATGTAATAGCTTAATGGCCACTGTGAGAGTCATTTCAGATGTTCATCCGCTCATTCCTATAAATATTCATAGAAGGAGACAGTATATAGAGCCTTACTTTCAGATTAACTAATTGGTTCTTCATTGTGCATTCATTTCTATTCACCTCGGTGCTTGTATTAATCATTTGTCCGCCTATGCTCGTTCGGAGAGGTCGCAAATCCACATCATTGTAGTTCCGACACTCTTCCAAAATTGCCGTCTATAGCATCGGAAACTGTAAACGCAAAGGAAACAATGGCGCTGTCAGTCAATCAGGGAGCACTAGCTTCCAGGGTTATGGTCCCGACTATAGTGTACATTTTTATTCTGGCTGGCATGGTAAATAGTGCAACATGGACCTCCTTCCAATCTGTGGGTATTCCTTCCTAAGGCATTAATTAGCTAAAATCGCGCTGAGTGAAACTCCCCCCTAAGTAGAGGCCGGATATCCGCGCTCCAGTTATGGACATTAGCGTTAAAAACGATAGCCTTATCACCCCGGGGTATATATTCATCGCTCCATACAAGACAGAATTGCCAGGACCCTACATCTATGACAATGATGGTGTATGCTCAACCCGGTCGACATTACGAGCATACCAATCTAACAAGTACTAGAATCTCGTCTGGAGTGGCGCGGATGGCTCTACGACTGAATTATTCCACAACCTCCAAGTTTGCCCTTATGAAGGCTCGGACCACCTCTGCTATTTCAAGGGAATACAAATTGAGGGCTATGCTAGGGGTCGTTCTCTTGTATTAAACAAGGACTATAAACAAGCGGTCACGGTACAAAGCGGGAACGGTTTGACTTTGAGCGACATGCACGAATTGAAGATTTTAGATAATACGACTATGATTATCGCAACTTACCAACCGCGGCGGTACAATCTGGAAGCTTACAATGCATCCGCTGACAACGGATGGGTCATGGATGGCGTGTTCCAAGAGATTGATATTCCTACGGGCAAGGTCCTGTTTGAATGGAAGTCCCTTGATCATGTTGCTCTTTCGGAAACATACACTCCGATCCGCATTAACACCGTCGTTGGTGACGGCCTCAGTAATGCCACTGCTTGGGATTATTTCCATCTCAACTCGATTGATAAGAGCCCTAGTGGTGACTACTTAGTGTCTTCCAGACATACCAGCTGTGTGTACAGAATCTCGGGGAAAGATGGATCCGTGCAATGGCGACTGGGCGGCATGAACTCTGATATAGACATGAAGGACTACAATTTTTCTTCTCAGCATGACGCTCGCTTCCACCAGGATGACGAAAACGTTACCGTTATTTCACTTTTCGATAATGCCAGTAACTTTTATAGGAACACGTCCTTGGCTTCCTCGGGGATAATTGTGTCCATCGACCGTGCGACAAATAGCTCAACCCTGGTCAAGAGATACGAGGCTCCAAACGACGGGCTACTATCCACAAGCCAGGGTAATTTCCAGATACTGCCGAATAAGAACGCCATCATTGGATGGGGCAGTATCCCTTCTGTTTCGGAACATACTGAAGACGGTACCCCTGTATTTTTTGCTACATTAAATAATCCGAAGACAATGAACTATCGGGCGTTCAAGTTCGACTGGTCCGGCCAACCGGCAGATGATGTCGCTCTCAAAGCCTATGCGCCTTCGCCCGGTGGCGCAACTACGTTCTGGGTGAGCTGGAACGGAGCCACTGATGTTGATCATTGGAACTTTTACGGGACTACTTCGGCATCGGATCAGATGACGTTGTTAACTAAAGCCGACAAGCAAGGTTTCCAGACTACGTACACAAGCCCTACTTATCACCCTCGAGCATTTGTGGAAGCTGCCGCCAAGGATGGCTCAATTCTGGGGAATTCATCGGTTGTGGACACCTCATCGAAATTAGCTCGCATCAGTTAGATGCTAATCGCAGCTGTGGAACAAGGTGCTTCGTCTACAGATGCGTGTTTGGCGGGTTGTGGTTGGTTACAAGCACCTCACTTATGAAGGCCATCTACCTGTATTCTTTGTATTGGATAGGTTAATATTGCACTCCACGGTTTCCGTGACAACAAACATCCTTTTATTACTCCACATGTCCCTTTCTCTTCATGCTTCAGTATTTACAGGGTTGACCTTCTTACTGAAGCGGATCAGATGGTGTAGAAACAAAAGATCGAATATAATTGTGAATTATTTCAATATATATTCTTGTTGATTTACCAAACAGAGAAAGGTTACTAACTTGTGGAGACAGAGAATGGAAACCAAAGTGCAATTCTTTGGGGGTTTGAGTATAACGGACTATAACATCATTGTATCCTCAGCTATAATTTGCAGCACAATCGCGGCCTCAGCCTTTACACTTACCATATCAGAATTTTAAGGAAAGCTATACAATAGCGCCTCAGGATGGAAACGGTGAAAAGCAAAAAGTATGCTGTTTGGTGCCTATAGAAACACGTACAAATTTCATAGCGATGTAACACGTAACCTCGGCGCAGTCCAGAAGAAAAAAGGGCCTGTCATTCCACTAGCAATCTGTAACTGAGACAGGGAAAAAAAGACTATGGAGCTAAAAGGACCGATACCTAGCACTTTGGAAGAACCACGCCTTGAAACCGGTCAGTAATCTGCTACGTAAGATGACTACTTAGATTGATACTTACCGATGCATGGGAGGACCGCGTCGTTGTTCCGAGGAAGAAAGACACCACCAGAAGGACCAACTCTGAGGAAGTTTCTATAATGTGTCAATAGATACTGTAACCTGATTCTTACTGAACAGCGAAAAAAGACAACAAAGGTAATTTCAGTGTACATAAGACTTACGTGTCCGTGAAGATCTGGCAAGTAAAGGTCACTTTTGCGCCTTTGGTGAACTTGCCAGCATTTGGAGCACACCCAGCTGGAAACCTTTTGCTCACAACGTCACCCCTCAACGTGCATTGAATGGGCTTGATATTGGCTTGAGGAACAGGCTCTGGCTCTGCGTGCGGTATAGGTGCTGGGCTTGCGAGTACTGCGGCGGGGATAAGCCCCCCGATGAGAAGGGCGGAAAGCTTCATGATGGTAAATGTAAAGGTAAAGGTTCTGACACTAGATGGGGTTTCGGTATCAGGAAATCTAGTTGACGTGAGGACAGTTAGGTACATTTATGAGTGGCGTACCTGTTAGCTATATTTATGTCTCATGATATTATCCAACATGATTCAACAGTAACTTATGTCACCACTGCTACAAGATTGTTTGAGTTCTCGTCCTCTAGGCTGCATCTCTTTGTGATACTACTTCTTACCACGGGTTCTTTAAGCTTCATGCCAAACATGGTTCCAAGAATCTACCGGTACGAAGCTTTATTCTGGTTTACAGGTCAGCCGGCTGGTCCTAACCAACGCATCAAGCGCCCTTTGCGATATAATTAGACCATAGAGGAGCCGCGATGGGTGGCAAAAAGCGGCGACTATGTCCATCTTATTGTCATACGTTTGTCCTCGGGGTCCAGGGTTCGCCAGTCTTGGCGCCACTGACTGGAGTTATGTTTGGCGCATTTGTAAGAGAGTTCGCTACTCAGCTGGGAGTCTAGAGCCTGCGAGCGGGTAATTTGTCCGTCGAGAGCCCGGTATCACCTGAAGAGCTTAAATGTTGGAATTAGTGTGGCCGATCTAAAATCACTATCTTCGGGAGTATATTGGTAAATCTGGTGTACCATATCTAGATTTCGTAGACCGTCGAACCTTATGGCAAAATGTCCAGAGGCCTACATGCACCTAGGCTCATCTGATAGGACTTGCTGAGCTAATTAACCGTTATGGCAAGAATCTGGTTGAGGCATTGGTCCATATCCTGAACACGGGAGCGAAAATCCCCGTGTTTCGGCCATTTTTACTCTCATGAGGTATTAACGCATCCACCTATGAACTATTTCAATATTTACACTACAATAAACTATTAGAGGCAATTCAATTATGTACGGATTACAATGATAGTAATCAAAAGCATCGATTCTCTCTATTCTGGAACTACACAAGCCAACTTATCCCCTACTACAAATTGATAATGATCAGCTTCAGAGGCTAGACAAAACTTGCGATGTTTTCAACTTCATGTCATAACTGAACCGAACTTTATTCTGTTGTACAAGAGTATTTGATAAGACTGAGAAGTTTTGCCTTCCATTCCGAAGTTGACGAGAGATCTATCATGTAATCATACACATACGGAGAGCGTGACAGTATCGTACATCAACAAACTCAACAAACGCTAATTATGAGAATTGAATGTTCTCCATAATAGCCCCCTCCATATATAAACTACGACCTACCAACTTAAGCCCCTGCGGATGCCCCGTATCCGGCGCACCGTCCTTATGATCCAGGATACACTCTTCACTATTACCCGGTGGCGGCCTCCGGTGAGACCTCTCCTGCCGATCGAGTAGCTCAAACCGATTAGTATCTTTAGAACTCGATGAAATAAATGTCTTGTTCCCTCCGCGAAGCTTCGATGGAAGAGAGCCCAGATGAGCCGAGGACTGCTTGCTAGTCGTACGGGCCCGATTCGATGAGCCGAGCCACCGGGCATTGCGAAACAGGGGTTTTATGCCTGGCATGGAGGCAACGATAGCTGCCACGAAACACTCGCGATCGGCCCATCCCAGGGCTATGCTGAGGTTTGAGAGGCTTTTGAGGGAGTAGTATACGCAGAGGATGGTGCATATTATGACGAAGAGAAGAGGAATAGTAGGATAAGCTTTCGGGGCGTTCTGGAGTTTGAGTAGCACGGGGATTGGAACGAGGAGGACGACTAGATCGGAGCTGGCTCGTGGGTCAATTCTCGGCCTGGATATTGGTGGTATTAGAGGAAAACTTACAGGATGTTTAGCACTGCGATGACGCTGTAGTTCGGCCTGCGTATTGTGCAGTTGTCTGGGTACTTGGTTAGCCGGGCAATTGCCGTGCATAAGCTCCCTGTATTGGGAGAATTAAAGAATCGCACGTACTCACCTCCAGGATACGGTTTTACCTGCCAATTCCGAGGTATCGGAGTGCATATGCATACATGAGTCAACATACAGGCGAGCCATGTAACGAAACAAAACATGGATGCAATATGTACGAGCCGGTACCAGAAGGCCCCCTCGCTACCAGAGAACGATCATTAGTGGAATGCGACACCAGGATCCGAGGGCGATTATAGAGCCTACTACAGGAACATATGTGAGTTTGTTATAGAGACACAAAAGCACCGCCTTCAGGCACCAGATGTAGAAGAGGTACCAAATTCAATTCGTGAACTCCAGCTGGGAGCCAAGAACAATATCCGAAACCTTGCTATCTGGGACCTGCAAGGCCGTCTCATCGTTGAGACCTATATTAGTTCCATAAATGCCTAAGCCTATCAGTATCACACCTACTAAGCTATGAAGCCGTTGCTCACCAAGTATATGGATGATGGCAGTGAGCATCGTCCAAAATATCTAGTTTGTTCTCAGCGGTCTAGCTGTATCTGTTGGAAGGTGGCCATTTTTACCATCGCTAATGCGGCAAAGGCATCCTCTATTTGAAGACCATGGACACCAAGGTGTTTCACGCGAGCATAGAACCGAACGATCAGAAAACACATCCCAAGCGCGTACTCGGTGAATGTTTCGCTTGTCAGAATGTCGGCTGCCACGGCGAAAACGTGAAGTATCAATCAGGCGACGGCAAATGTAGCGCCAAGGAGGTTTTGGAGTCTCCCGTTATCTGAACTTTTCGCTGCGTTATTTCATATTAACAAAATGACCTCGATTGAGGTCCTATTGATTCTGTACCTATCAAACACTATTTCAGTGGACACTTCTACCTCAGGGGAAATACATATTCATCATTACCACATAATAATCTAGCGTTCCAAATGGTCCTATGGAATCGTCGTCGTCACCAAAGGAGCCCTAATTTACACTATCTGCACCGGTCTTTGACACATAGATTGATCAACAGTATGTTGTAGGTTTCTACCCACCGTTGCTAAAATAGGGTAGATTATTGGTTTTCAAGGTCGGTCCAGCGTGATAATTCCCACCCGAACCCCCTGAACTGATTAGGTCTTGAGGGGGAATAAGGATGTGTGGCCTTCATTGGGCAGTGAAATAGTATCTTTATATTCTAGCTGCTCAGCTATTTCAAGTGCTTTGCAAGCGCCTGCTAGCTTTATATTAAAGATTTCTTTATTCTATTCTAGAGACATTCTCTTAATCTTCTAGATACTTAAGAAATCTAGCTATGCAATGTCTATATCAGTCTATTTCTTTTCTAAATATAATCTATTTAACCACAATGCTAGATTTTTATAGAGAGTAGTTACCTATTTGAAGACTTTTTCTTTACTAGATACTAAGTATCTGGAAAGACCTTTTTTAAAGATCTTTATTATCTTTTTAAATCCTGCTAAAGAATCTATTTTGAGAATACTTGTAATTTTAGCTGTTAACTGCTGATTTAGATTCTATAGGTTTTATATCTTAAAGCTATCTATCTATACTCTTTTATTAATAAATTGTTTCTTAGACTGTGTATAACAGTCCTCTTTATTAAAGCTAATAGATAGAATAGTCTAGACTGAATAACTCTTTAGTAATTCTAGCAGTTTTAGTATATATTGTTAGGCTCAGCTTAGGGCCTGAACTTTCCATTAGTCAAAAAGACCACTATGTTTGAACGGAAAGGTTCAAACTTCCCTAAGCGCCTTATATAGGATCGCACTGGTTAGGTGACGCATGCTACACCTAACATACATTGTCTTTAGTATCTATCTAGTATGGTCTCTACTGGATATAGAGCTGTTTTCTTTACTAAAAATTTAACTGAAGTGGTTTTAAGCATGTCTATAATAGAGTATATTGTTACACCCGGGGCTTCTTCCTCGAATTCTGCAACAGTTAGGTATCTCGGGTAGTTCGAGTACAAACCTGGAGATCAGAATCTACTGAAGTCCACACAATACTATTCCACGAAGCGATGACAAAGGTCCAAAGGGGTCTATTGTGAGATGGGTATATCTCGAGGTGGATAGACAACTAGTGTGACAAGGATAATAAGCCTAATATAGGAACAATGAAGCGATTCGCAAGAAGCCGATATATTGAGTAGATTGACGTTGACCTGGAATATCCTCGCGTCCTGCGTGAAGTTCATCTTCCGCGTATGACTAAGCAGATCGGCAAGCCGTCTCGCGACCTATATACAGTATAGTATTAGGGGTGCTTACAGAAGCCATATTGGCAGAGTTATGGTGGTTTGATAATTGTCAAAAAGTCGGTGTATATATAAATATCGGGCGTCAGGTGGGGCTGGGCGTCAGGTGATAAGATACGGTAACCTAAAGCAGCTTAGACGATTTATGATGGCGGCATAACAACTTCAACATTAGTCAAAAACTTAGAGCGGACAACTTTGTTCACAATCAAGTACGGAATGTCACCCAGTTGAGCAAGCATACATAGAGAGTGACACGTGATTTTTCTGGGCTCTCCTTAGACCCCAATCATTTCGAAGTCTGCTCAGATCATCAAGGAGGAATACTACGCCGCTGTACGCGCCTTCCAAAGGTGCTAAGCCTCAACCGGCGCAATAAACGGATACAAACATTGCTGAAGTCTTTAGCTTTGAGTCGAAAGGTTGCTTTTTTGAAGGGGTTCATGGAGACTTCGCTGCTTATTCCCTCGCAGTAACAATATACCTCTCTTTCTCCGTTGTCGGCACCCCTCATCACCTTCGGCGGTGCAAAAGACAACAGAATAAGTCTGAGTTCGTTCAAATCGAGCCGATTGTTCCCTGAAACCATGTTGTGCAATCTCGTTGCTCTGTTCTTTAGGGGCCTTATCTTTGCCTTAAAGGCAGCAATGAACTTCGCAGCGCGTGCCATTGGATCGAGTAACGGAAAGGAATTGTACGGTTTTGACCATGCCGTTCTAAGTGTGGGACTCCCTCCAAAAAAAGGGATGTGGATGAATTTGGGATATTGGAAGGTACGTTAGGAAACTATTCCTTGACCCGGCTGTTCTTTCCAACTTAGTACCTCTGCTTCCGTCCAGCTGTGTCCTCATGAGACCACATCATGGAAAGAGATTGACAGAAACTTAGAACACCAGTTGTTTTCCTGAAGCCTGCGAAGCCCTACTGGACCAAGTTCTGATCGCTGCAAAACTGCTAAATGAGGATAGAACGCCAATAGGATTTGGTGCAGAAGCTGATTCCCACTCAGCAGGATCATTTGCCCACGAAATAAGACTGGTTGATGTCGGAATAGGTTGTGGCGACCAGTCTCTCTACTTGACCAGGCAATGTTTTAGAACGACTGCGGGACGAAAAATTTCTGCAAATGCTACGCTAGAAGCTCGCTCAATCCAACCGCTCTTCGATTCGTACGTTGGTCTCACAATCGTACAGTCTCAGGCAGATTTTGCTAGAGATCGACTTTCACAGCCTGATTCTGCTATAGATCTCAAAAGTACTTCTCGGAAAACGCCAGATGTGAAGATCTTTGCTGCCGACGCAGCTGATCCTGCGCTCTGGGAAACGAAGCTTAAGCTCGCTGTGTCTGGTCCGAGCGCAGAGGAGATACGCAAGAGTACGAAGTCCAATACATGGTTATTAGCGCTTGATACGTTATATCACTTTCAGCCCTCTCGTGATAAGATATTTAGATACGCCTATCAAGATATGCAAGCTTCTGTAATGGCGTTTGATCTTTTGCTTTCGGACCAAGCAACACTTTGGGAGAGGTTTGTTCTGTGGTTGATGTGCCTCTTTACTGGAATTCCATATGGAAACTTCGTTACAAAAGAAGGATATCGGAGGATTCTGACACAGGCCGGGTACGATAGTAACCTGATCGAATTGCGGGATATTTCGGGATACGTATTTTCCGGTATAGCCGACTTTTTGAGGAAAAGGGATACCGAGTTGAGCAGATATGGAATGAGCGTGGGCAAATTTAAAGGGCCCGCTAAGGCCTTCAACTGGTGGGCTGAGAGCGGAGTAGTTCGAGGTGTTATTGTTGTGGCACACCGATCGGAGAAGCCAAGCACCAGATAAAGGATGCAGATCCTGTGGGGTTTGATACATCAAGCGGTTGTGCCGATCGTACAAGCTTATGCCGTCGGCCATGTTTGCCCAACGGTATCCTTTCCCTAACTGGTGCTCTCCTTGGCGCATTTCGCAGGGTCTTGGGTTGACTAAAGAAACCAGAAGTGTTATCCAACATGGTAATCTTTGTCTTAAGGTTATTAGATAAATGAATCTCCCCATGCATTATACTATAGATATAATACTTTTTTATTAGCTGATAATGTCTTAATCTTCTCTTCTCTTAAATGGTGAACGGGACTGCAGTATTATAAAATATAATAATTAAATTATTTATATTTATAGTTCCAGAAACAAGATTTTTATAGCCGTGCTTAATAATATATATTTTTATATTAATAAATTTATTAATAAACTTCTATACAGTAAACTTATATAGTTATATTAATTAATAAAATTTTTATAAAAAAAAATATTTTAAATTTACTATTAACACTAATCTTACTAGACTTTGTATTCTAGTCAATTGTATTATTATTTAACTAGAGATATTTTTTTAAAATAGAATTTTTTAAAATCTAAATTATTTTAGTTACTTAATAAAAAATAATTTATTTTATTAATAAAGACATTCTACATAAATTCTTTTAAATTCTCTAGATTAGAATACAATACAAGTAACTTGATATAACAGAATACTTTCTACAGAAACTTGGTCACCCCTGTTGTTCCGCACTAGATCTTGCTTACTTGAACAATTTTGTTCTATAATGTGTGCTTTGGAGGTCAACACTAATTGACTTTATTCGGATAGATTTAGGTCGATCGGAAGATCTGAGTGACGCGGGAATTGATACTTGAGCATGATTAGGTTGACTCTTCTGTGCACTGTGAGTAGCGTGGAAATCGCATCTGGTGTATCTTGTCAACAATGTGATAGCCTACATTTGCGGAGTGGAGGAAAGGAACAAAGAGAATTAGCAAGAACATAAAATGACAAATATTAACAGCAAGATCCAGGTGGATTGGTCCACTATGAGGATCTCAATCAGTGCTACACTAAACATACGCTAGTTCCATCTTTGGCAGGCAAAAGGAAACCTCAAGAGAGGAAAGGTAGCTGGAAGGTAACTGACTGTTGCATAAAGTGTCGGTCACGAGCAAGCCTACTAGATGACTTACATCAATGTACGTTACGGGCATTTGCTACCTCTAACTAGGTCTGAGTATTTTATCCAATACATAATCCCCCTTGTATATTCAAGCAAGATGACAATGAACGTTGCAATAATCACTGGTGGAGGTACCTCTATCTAGACCTACTAGCATCGTGTTAATTCCTCGTATTTCCGTGATCGCTAATAGACGAGAGGCAACAGTAAGTGGCATCGGCCTCGCGGTGGCCAAGGCCCTGGTTGAACGAGGCGGCTGGAATTTGCATCTCATTGATGTGGACGAGAACACCATAGGTATGGACAATCGCCATCACTTGTTCTTTCTTAATCTTGTAAGTTCAAGTGCAAGATCGCATGAACTGCTTCATAACTGACATAGTGGCCCGAATACTGATCTGCTTTTCGTTGTGCGCCCTAATAATCATGCTTACTGTCGCAAAGGTATGTACAGTCGGCCACATTGCTGTAGCTTCAGCAAAGACCAGCAACCAAATCATCGCCGGCTTTGTGATTTCTGGCTTTGGAGGTACCAACTATCAAGTGAGTGTGGCTGGCTAGCATAGCGACAGATCCTGATCGGAAATCTAACTGTGGAGAGTCTTAGATGGCAGCGTTTGCCCTACCCGAGCTTCTTCCAAACAAATGGCGGCATATTTTTTGGAGTGGTCATCGCCGACTTCACGGTATATATCGCAGTGATTCTGGCGCCCGTTACGACACGCTACGGTTATGAGTTCGGCACTTGGGCTTGGAACTTCTGGGCCATAGCTATTTTCCAAAGACTCTCGTTCATTGGCCTTCTCCTTCTATACTTCCCACCAGCACATCCGTAGGGGTCCTCTCGTAAAGATAGTTGAGTACTACTCGCTGACCTCGCGAAGCCGTGGAATTCCCTACAAAGCAGCTTTCAAGTCCTTACTATCTCGGTACGTTCCACGCTGTCTAGTCCACAATTGACCTAACCATCCAATGTATCAGGAGCAATCCTCTTCACGGGCGGTGCTGCGTCAGAGATCATGGGGATCGTCTGGCAAGCATCTATGACTCAAATGATCATCACGTTATCGCTCCGTTAGTCGTCGGCTTCTTTGTCCTTATCTGCTTCGCGGTATGGGAAACATTCGGGGGCTTAAAGTACCCACTTACACCACCGCATGTCTTTGCAATCTCTACAGAAGAGACTTCACCGCACCTGCAATCGTACTTGGAGTGATAAACATGTTCTATTATTCATCCAGCGTTTTGTGGCCGCAGATGACAACGACACTGTACACCAGTGGGGGAACAGATTGGTAATATGCGATTGTCCTGACCCTACCACAGGGTCTTGCCATTGCCTTCGGGGCTTTTCTTCTGACCGTATTGGAAACGTCATTCGGCGCTGGCACTGGCAGCTTACAGGATCGGTAGTGGTGGTCGTTTTCGGCTCTCTACTCGGACTGGCCACTCCGACAAACAAAGGTACGATGATTGCATTCTTGTTTTTGTCTCTGCTGGGCTTCGGTTGGGGTATTTATCTGAGTATCGCGATCACGCAAATCGGGGTCGAGCATAAGAACCTCGGTGTCAGTGATGGCATATCGGGTGTTATCCGGTTTGCGGCCGGTGCAGGTACGTTAGCTAAATCCTCTGTCACATGTGTTCGAAAGGAAGGGTGGATCTGACTTACTGTGACAAAGCTGCTACTTCTGTCTACACCACGACCTACACAAAGAGTTTGCTGACTTGGACTGCGAAGCTTGTTCCCCGAGCCGCTATAACCGCCGGTCTTGGTGAGTCTAAGGTGCCTGGGCTTCTCTCGGTTTTAACAACAGGTCCCTCTATGCTTGCCCAGTCGTTCACCCCTGCGATTGCCTCTGCGACAAACATGGCTGTTCAAAAGGCGATCTGCAAGGCTGTATCGTCGGTGATTCTCATTGGCGGATTATCTTACGAAACACAGGCTAGTAAAGATCCTCTAGTGTGGTGGCGATGGCTTCAATAGTTTTCGGAATCATTGGTATTATCTCATGTCTGAATTGCAAAGACGCTGATTCCAAGATGACGAACACAGTGTTGTTCTCTACTCGTATCTATAATTTCAGGGGAACGGACTGACTTCGTGTCCGTTTTTGGATCAGATTGAGGTTTATCTCAAAAATACACCTTTGGTCAAACGTAACGAGCACGATTAAGATATGTTACGCTTCGGCGAGCGATTTCCTCACTAACATGGAATCTCCTTGTCAAAGCCCACTGACGGATTATTGTGTGCCGAGAGAACATACGCACATGGTTTTTATCGCTCAATGCAGCTTTCGGGAACCCGCCATGCGATCATGAACATACAGCCTATTGTGAATATATGGTGATCTGGCTGTGGTAGCAGGATAGCTGGCCTCATTCTATTTTTGGTTTAATGGGTGGAGATCTTGAGATTGTGCATGAGCCTCTACGCGTTAATATTAAGCTCTCCATGAGATTGACCATGAGAAAACTGACCAGCCTCCAGCTGTAGAAAGGCGTGGAGTTACACTCAATGATATATACAAACACACTTGGGATCACACGCCCCTGTTCAACTTTTCCCAAAACGACCTAGCATATAACGACAAAGACAAATCAATTGGCGGAAGATCAAGCCTCGAAGTCTGGAAGACGCCACAACGATGCCAAAATGGCAACGCCGAAGTGCACTCTCTAGCAACGGTTGCTGCCTTGTTCACTGAGGCGATGCGGGCGTATACAGCCCACTGTTCTCGAGACGCGGCATACCATCGCAGTATCATCCCGTTTGTGATCAACTTTTGAATATAACCATGGAAATATGATCTGTGTCTCGAATTTGTAGTGGAGCCCAAGTCATGCGGTTGGCCTGTTATTTCTAGTATCAGGTGTGGGTCTCACCACCAAGCTTGTCCGGCTACTGAAGGGTTTAGATGCGGACCAAGTTATATTCTTATAATACCCGTAATTTGTCTAAACCAAATGAAAATCTTACCCTCTTTCATGGAACATTTCCGTACACAGCAACTATTGGAAATGAAGGAGTTGAACAGGGTTCAAGATATCACTACACCTGATTAATCATTCAAGTGACCGAATTCGTCCTGATTCTGTATCCAGCTTTTGATGCGCCAAGTATCTGGTACAAATACAAGATTATTTCTTACTATATTCCAGTAAGTAGGAGAAAGTGCAGAATAGTATTGTCATAACCAAACACAAAAACTTCGGTTTTAAAAAGGGGTTTATCAGCTTCATAATTGTTATCTGATAGTCTGGAATTGGATAAATTAACGAATTTTATTCTAGCGCGGATATTGGTTGGATATCCAACATATGCCGTTGACATCCAATGGATACCCGCAGTTAGACTTGCATTAACTAGGCATATAGCTAGCGCGCCAGATCCAAGACACTCCGTGTTTTAGACTCGCATTTTTCCGTTTCCTTAGTAACGCATTGTCCCCCTCTGAGCTCCTAAACAGGAGCATTCTCCTACACCGTAAGCTGGACGTTCTTTGATACGCTAGGAACTCCATGCTCATTCAGAGCAAACAGCATATAATAACCGGGAAGCGCAATGCCAGGATCATTCGGGATAATCGCAGTGTATGTATTGGTGCCGGCGGGTTGGAGCTCTAGCTCTATTCGCCGCTGATCAGTGTTCACGGTGTGTGTCGTAGTGCCATAACGAACCAAAGAGGCACTCGAGATGGGGGTATCTACCGCAAAGGTAATTTGGGCACCATATTTAGCATTAGGTGTGGCACTCTGAATTACTGGGCGCGTAGCCATCCCCCCATTTTGATCAAACAGATACGGAGGTTTGAAGATTTGTGCATCATAATGGTTGGCTGAGCAGTTGGCGCAAAGGCCGCCGCCGCCGTTGATCACTGTGGCATCTGGAAGCAGGAGAGACCAGCTATGGTACACCCGGACAATATTATTAGGAAAGTGCTTGAAGAATTGATCTTTTCCTGGGATATATCTCTCTGGAGTCATTTGGGCTTCGGACTCGTTAAAGGGCCGACTAAAGGCTTGGCCACCAGTGATGAAAACACTGCCATCTGGTAAAACAACCGATGTATGAAAGGTTCGCTTATAATGCATGTCCCCACCAGCCTTCACGGACACTGGGGCGACATTAGGATCACCGATAGTGATCAGTGTGGCGTTATGCGTCGCATGAGAATTCTCATAGTTGGGAGACCCCCCAAAGGTGAGGATCTTTCCCTTGGCTGCATCAAACATAACCGCGTTGCCACACATCTGATCGTAGTCCGTGCTTCGCTTTCCTGCGCCTGTCACGGTCCCTTGACCCTCAGCGGAGTACCAATGCATCGTATGACTTGGGCCTGCTTGAAAGATAGAGAGATTCTTCCAGCCAAATATCCAGCCATGGTTATCCGAGTGGTAAGGTCCGAGGTTATCATCAGTCAACATAGGTTTTGAACTGGCACCAGGAAGTTCGGTCCAGGTATCTTCAATCACATTATAGACTTCACTGTTCTTATTGTTGAGCTGTGGCCCATTCCAGGAACCCCCAATGACAAACATATTGCCATTGGAAAGGATTGTAGACGCCTGGTACCCACGTTCTACTGCCATCTGTTCTGCTGGGATCCATTTGTCATTGAAGGAATCATAAATACTGGTCAAGCTATCATCACTGCCACCTGTGACAATAATCCTTCCATTCATATCCATTGAGATGCCAGAACAGAACATATCATGCTCAGTATCAGAAACCATACGTCGCGTGACGTCACCGGTATTTGGATCCCATATTGCCGTCTGAGTCAGGCCGCCGGAAGTCCCTCCATACTGATTCTTCCGATATGAGGACCAGACAAGGACTTTCCCAGAACTGGGCTCAACTGCAGCAGATGCGGGCACGATAGGGAAGTCGATGGTTGGCCCCCAAGCTCCAACTTCATTCGGGGCCTTACCTTCTGGCGCTGTCGGAATTGTATAAGCGGACCAAATCTGCAGATCGGCAATACTGATTGAGTTGTCTCCAGTTGATGATGAAAGTGCAACAATACGGACGTACTGCACTGTCTGGGGCTCGAAGACAGCCATTTTTACGGTTGAGTCAGGCCACCATGTCCCATGAGCGACAGGCTGTCCCCAGTTGGCCGCGTCGGAACTCAGATACACATCATGTGCTGCAATCCAGCCATCTTCATCCTTTCGTGGCCAGACTGCAAGGCCGCTCACATTCTGCGCCTGGCCGAGATTGATCGTGATACTGTGCGGCAATGCCAAGCTGTAGTTACTGTGCCAGTAGGTGCTGTTGTCGCCGTCAATTGCCTTGGAACATTCATTGCCAGGGTTCACACTATCGCAAGTGGCGATCCAGTTCGTGCGGTCGACCATTTTGCTGTTGTAAGGTGGAGATTGGAAAAGACCAGTGCCCTCGCCCGCTGCATCTGCTGCAGCAGCACCACCTTCAGTGCCTGGCATCCTTTGCTTACTCACTGCCGCTATGGTCGATGAATCGACGTTGTAATTGCGTGCTTCTGCAACTCCGAAGAGCAGCAGGGCGAAGATTTCCTTAAGATTCATCCCGATAGTCTGTTTCAGGTGAGGTATCTCGTGTCCGTAGAAGAAGTAATTAATGACTATACTTACCAAATCCATTAATTATATAGTGGGAAGGTGAAGCATATACTGCAATCAACCCAAGATGTCACCTCCTCATGTCACCTCCTAATGTCACCTCCTAACGTCACGGGATGTTTGAAAAAACAGTTAGGATGTCTGGTCTGGGGAACGCAAGACCCTCCATTGCATGTAGCAAGCCCCACAACATCACTTGCTACAACGCAGCCTGACTTGTAAGTACACGGCCAGACTGCATAGCGTCGGGATACCAGATTCCAGTGGCTGGCGATTAGCATGGCCTGCCATGAAGCATGCCGATTGGCCAGGTCCTTGTCCAACTACTACTGACCATGACTGTGCGATGAGGTTAAATTTCAGATTTTTACTGTTAACCATGGTGTTTTATTACCCCTCAAAAATTTGATGGGTCCGATTGAAGGGCCCGCCGCTTCAGTGTGGTAGGTATGTACGCGAGGGGAGCGGGTGGCCTGTAACGATCGAACGCCTGGAGTTGTCATGTACAGTTCTCGATCCTGTTGCAGCGATGAGCATGTTCTTATGTTGCCAAACATTTTCAATGGAGGACCTCCGGTACTCGTAAGGGGCAGGTGATTCGCGATAGGCAGTCGTCGCTACGTTGTACTCTCAAATGCTCTATAAGTCTTGCTGGTCAAGGGCCAGAAGGTAGACGAATCGACTGGAGACGAGCTCACTGCCTTTGCCCGCTTCGTTATATGAATGGTGCAGACCACCCTCCACCATGCTGAATGGTAGCCTGTGCCAGGTCCCTGAAATGTAACCGGTATCCAAATACATCTTAGAGAGAGCCCTTTCACTGATCAACGTCAGCATCCCACGGTACTACGTCTTCCGCACAGCACCTCGGAGCCGCTTGTGCCCGTGACAACTCCAGCACCAGCCTCGTATGTCGAGTCTATTACCGCGCCGACGGAGTGACATCTTACAACCCCGGCGATATTGGTCGGTCTCGAACACTAATCCCCTTCTTGCCATTCATATAAGTGAACTGTCCCTGTCCGACCGTTTCAACCTCAGGTGCCATGAACCAAAGATAGATGAATATGACTCCGTGGTCGCAGGTCTGGTGTCTGGTGGGATGTAACGTACGGCGGTACGGAATTGGAAGCCGATTACGCTTATATCTGTTAGGGTTGCCAAGAACAGCTCTCGGTACCTTCTCTCTCCACACTAAGCAAGAACCTTCACCTCACGGACCCGCCCGATGTCCTCCGCAGGCACCAACATGCTTCTTTCTTCCTTTCTTTCTTCCTTTCTTCTCTTTTTTTCTTTTTTTTTTTCTTTTCCTCTTTTTTCCCCTTTCCCACCCTTTTTTTTGTTTTCTTTGCTCTTGCTTTCAACATCATCCTTTCTTGAACCATGTGTACACCTGTTCATACTCAACTTTACACCACCATTGTGGTCATCCAGTCCATACAGTTGATGATGAGGATGATTCATACCCCGACACCTCGCCTTCTATTGGATCCCAGATCACGTGATACAATGTGATATAGCTTGGCCTCGCGTGAGGGGAACGGAAGGATAATGGAGGCCGATAGGCCTTATCTACAGACTCTGCCACTGCTGACCGCTCTCCCCCGCAACTAGGCGTAAGAAACATGCAAACAATGCAAACAATGCAAACAATGCAAACAAGCTCTGCGCCGACGCTGGCAGCAAGGAGCCGTTCTTTTTCAAAGAAACCTCCATATCATCTTGCGAGGTCACTGACCGCGATTGAAACAGAAGATCTGCTGACTACCAATGAATTAATGTGTTGAGCAAGACTATTTATCTGCAGTAAATACAGTTGCATACTTTATGACGGACGCTATCGGGTCTATCGCAGCCAGCTATAGATCCTTCTTCGAACCCAGACTACCCCGTTCCAGTCTAGGTGCCATGCTATTGATCACATCGGCCGTGAAAGTGTCAAGCCTCATCACTCGATTCATGCGGAACTATCTTCATCATCGTCTTGTAGGTTCGGCTAGTCGAGCTGTTCCCGGCAGCAGCAGGTCCGCTATTTTCCCCTGGTCGGTCTGCAGCGCTGACAAACGGCAAAAAGCAGCCTCCCTCAATCTTTTGGAGAGCACACGTGCAGAACTCGACTGACCGGGCAACGTCAGCCTTTGTAAGCTTTCCGCTGACTTTGACTGTTCCTTGAATGACTAGCAGAATCAATTAGTCCATGTGGCTATGCAAGCAGGCGGTCTACACACTTGACTTCAAAAAGTCGAATGCAGTATCGAATCCTGCCTCGCCTGTATGGTTCAAGGTATGCTCATCTTTCCCGCGAATCTGCTCATGCGCAACCGTCACCACCATAAGGAACCACATATAACACTCTACCGCCTTGACATCATGCCATTTCCCTACGACCTTTTCTGTGCGATCTCCTCGCAAAGCAGCACTAATAGCCGTTGCCGCGGAGAGCCCACTGTTCTTGACTAGATGCATGCCCGAAGAAGACAAGTTATTGATAAAGCAGCCAGCGTCACGGGCGATCTGGATATACAGGCGGGTGTGCTAGAATACGCTATACGGCCAATCTGCTCCAGAGTAAAGATTAAAATTGAGATAGGCACCTTTAAATATCTTTGCAGTCTCAGATGACTACTTCATGGTATATCGGTAGAAATACTCTGTGCATGTCGAGTCAGCTTGTTTCTTTTTTCCGGTTATTTTATCTTGTCTGATGACGATCCCCACCAAGGTGATACTATTGTGCAGGGGGATATACCAGCACCAGCCGCTTCCGTCTGATGCCATTAGTTTATTAGTCTTCTTCTAGAGTTACTGCGACAAAGCCTTACCCTCAATCTCCTGAGACAATGGATCTCCTTGTCCTGGCCCAAACCATTTGCAGTCCTTCCAGTAGCCCCAGAGAGCCATGAATTTGAGACGTGGATTGGAATAATTCTCACGACCGACGCCTTGCGCTGCTCAACCGGGTGGAAACATAGCCCACATGTTGCGTTTAAACCAGCCAATTTGGCTAATGAACTAGGTCCCCCGTGGAGGGTCGTGGACAAACCACGAAACTAACGGAACAAGCTGACGAAGAGGTTTTCTGTCTCTTCCTAAGCTGCGAGACTATCCCAACGTCACTCTAAAAAGCAAGGGCAGGAGATTCAATTTCACCAGCTCCAGGGGATACCGAAAGCCCCTACCGCCTGTATCGCTTCATGGTTCCCCCAACCGCCATCTTCGAGCGCAACTTCGCAGTGCCGTCCTTTCTCTCGGTCAGTCCCACCACCGCCCAGTTACAGGCCATCTGGCTGACCGCGTACCCAGATGGTTACCTCAGACTCAGTCAGTCAACAGAAGACTACGAACTGACTACGGAAGGTTACGTCCGGTTCACTAAATTCCGGAACCCCGGCGAGTGCGGCGGCAAACACAGAGACCTAGTCTTTGAATCGCTGCCATATTGGGATGAGCTACTGCGGGATGTCGGTTCAAACGCAAGGGTACATTTCTGGGTGAAGTGCTCTTGGCCTTTGGACCATCTGATTATCAGGGACTTGTCCAGGAATACATCCAGCTGCGGAATGGAGAGAAAGAGTCCGCTGCGAAGGATAGCAAGGGGTGGTGGTGAGCTGTATTTGTGCCCTTATTGAAATGCAAGATTATCCATCGCGCCAGGCATAGATTCCTGTTTCTACAGAACGAGAGAATGGCTTAAAATACTGTAGTTTACGGTAAACAAATGAAACACGTCCAACTTCCTTACCGCTTCCTCCCTCTGTTCCCGCCTTCTAGGTCGTAGTCGAGGCCATTTATCTAGATGAGATGGCCGTCTTTCTCCGGTGTGGATTTCAGACGCTAGCAACGACCTCCAGTATTCGGAGGGCTTTCGTCTCCAACGGTTGGGTTGGTCTAAATAAAATGCTCGACAGATAGCTAGAGAGCAAAACTCCGAATTTCGAGAATATTATTTGCACAATCTATCGGTCTCTCAGTCGTATCGCCTGGTATACGTCTGAATCAGGGTGTGAAAAATGAGCCGGGTGTAGACAGTATGGTTGGTCACCGATTGGCAAGGCTCCCGTGCAAGTGTCCCAGTTTCACCGCGACCAACGATACCAGATATGTCTTTGCGTATTACAAGCAATGGATTTCAAAAAGTTTCGGGGCCTGTTTCACGGTCAGAGCCACATTGCTTCCAGAATTCCATTTTAACGATAGGCTTATCGATTTTAATTTTGGCAAAAGAACCGATCATTCATTGGCAGGGATCCTCTTCACTACTTCGTCTAAATCCTCGTTCGGAAGTGACAGAACTTGATTGCTAAGGCCGACCCTAGCTTGATGGTTGCCACCTGCCCCATCTTTAAATATGTGGCCGTATATCAAATCAGCGTGGGCGAATATGTCCCCCTGTTTGAGCCTTTCCTTGCCAGCAGCAACCTTCTCTGTATTCTGGAACTGAATATCCCAAGCAGATTGCGGAAATGACGTGACCCGCTGGACGCTCTCTCGAAGATCAACCTGAGAGATACAGAAGGAGATGTAGACCAGTTTGTTGGCGAATATTTGTCTTTGCTCAGGGGATGTTCTAGCTTTTCAGAATATTTGTCGCTCGAGAAGACCCCTAGGCTCATTAATATCATACTTATATGCTACCGCAAACGTTCGTGCGGGAGTTACCTGTGGCGAGGTTGGTTGCTCAGTTTCATTCATAACCGTATCATACTTCGTGGTGTAAAGTCAAGCCTGTTCTCGACCATAAGAGAAGAGCCATGGCTCAATTTCTAGAGGTCTGATACATCTTTTTATTACACTTATTAACTCCGACAACCGAGCTTACGAGGATGAAGGTGTTCTTGTAGTTCATCCAATCCAGGGTACTAAGGACCGTGCCATCTCTTTGTATGCACAGACTATCAAGGCGCTCACAATCCTGCCTGGCGAGAATAGTCCCCCGTCCCCGCCACAGCCTCACTTCAGTGGTCATCGTGGCCATGCCTACCACAACACAGGCACCGCCACTGCCGGGGTAGTCCACACTTAATGCATTGGCCTGAAAACTCGTTTTTTTCCTCCTCTACATTTGTTTTATCCTCAAAACCCAACGGCCGCCTCTGCGCCCTATTGACCCGAACAGGGGCAGGTGATCTGAATGGAGTCCTTATCCTAGGGGTTTCATAGGTGGGTTGGCTTCTTTAGGGCTTAGTAACGCCAAATTTGGGCAAGCACTCCAAATTCCGAAGGAAACCGTTCGCTACCTTTGCAAAAGAAAACTACAAGAAATGATGACAAATCACTGCCTAGACGAGGCAGACCTACTGTATTGCCAATTCGATACCGGAGAATAATGAATTCCTTTACGAATTCTACGGAAATCCGCCTTCGCATCGGGGTTACTTCCTCCAACACTACCCTGCTCGAAAATAATCAAGAAATCAGTATATGGCTGGCATGCGAAACAGCGGCCTAAACTAAAAGAGGAACATGCTCAGCAGCGTTTAGAACGGGCTTTAGCCCATAGAACCGGTAGCGCGGTGCAAATGGCGCAGTATGATTTGGTCCGATGAATGTTCCATTGCATTAAAAGAACATTGCGAGAATTGGTGCTTTAGACTCAACCAGTTAGGCGAGAAGCGAACGAGAACTATACTTACGCTCTTGTTGACCAATGTCCGAGTTATAAATCTGTTCTCGGGTGTTTCCGGGCGAATTTTCTAGGCCAACAGGAGCGCATTGGTTAGTCCAAAAACTTCCATGAGACTCGCATTCTCAGTCCGTCGTTGAGATGAACGGCTGTCTTAATTTGATGGTGGCTGGGATTATGTTCAGTTACATTATTATTGGAAATGTGGCAAGGAGACCCTAAGCGACGCCGGTCACTACCTCGCGTTAAAGAGTAGTATCGAAGATGGCCAGTTGAATGTTCGTCCGATCCAACAAAGCTCCACATTGAGGATTGGTCGATGGCGTGTAATTGTCAGGCTGGGAGTCAGATTAATCAAAGACAGAGGCGTTCCTGGGCTAGTAAACGAATCGCCCCAAGTATTTGTTGCGGATGCGGATGCCATCAATGATCGTTCAAAGAACGGGCGACATAATAACGCATAATCCAAAGGATATTCTAGATATTTGCATATATCGGATAATCTGTGCATCACTCAGAACTGTGCTGGTTCTGTGTCTCTGAGATAGATTATACCCACGAGACAGCGCCTTCAATAAGTTTTTCGAGGATCGAGGGTACGCTAAGAATTGAAGCTGAGGTATGAGACTCTGAGATATGACGCCCCTGTATTCGCCTTGCCTTGAGGCACGCCATCAATCCGCGCTCGGTTCCGGACTCCCGTCGTATAGGCGGAAAATCCCAAGCCCAACAGAGCATTGTAGAAAACGATACTGCACTCTAGGCAATAGCCTCCTCGCCCGGATTGCTCTGAATCCTCGGGGCTCATGAGCTTGGTATAGATGCTTTCCGGCCGAATATCGATGACATCTGTATTTGAATAATGTACTGACAAATTATCGTATGGAAACCGTGTGAGTTGACACCGGAAAAGAGTAGTCAGTCCTTCTTCTGTCTTCGGGAAAGACTGCGGATCGTGGATGAATTGGTCCTATTCAGGGGGAAGTGCGAGGTACTTGAGATACTTGCTAAGCTGGGGAGTTGAAAATGCAGAGGTCATCTCGTCTCTCGCAGTCGAACGATGTCTTTCGACAAGATTGAAGAAGTGGAAATGCTATGATCTTAGAGATGTCGGTATCGTCTTCTGTCGGTGTTGTGACCCCTTGGTGGTGTGAGTCATCGCAATTTGGGCTATTTAGGGTTACGTTCACGAATCCTAATTTGGAGTTGTGGCTTTTACTGAAGGCCGTGGTCCCGCGCAGAGGAATGCAGCCTGTAGCTGCGAGGTTATGTTAGACCAAGCTAGGCGGGAGGCACATTGCTCTGATTCTTTTATTATGTAGATATAATTATCAATAGAACAATAGACTGCGAATGAACGTTCACATTTATTACGGTGCCATTAGATAGCGAGAGCCACATTCGCTTATATGTGGTTAGTAATGATACTTTATATCGTCGCGGTAGACGGCTCACGCCCTATCCTTAATTCAGACAGGACGTCGGTAGCCAGCTATGCAGGTATCGCTCAAAAAGCTGAGCCATAGGGCCACAGGCCAAGATCTCTGGAGCGCTCTTTAATGCACGATGCAGATTCTCACGGCCATACTCCACCATATTTTCGTACACCTCCCATCGTGTCCGCTCACCCAGAACTTTCTCCTTCAGCATCGGAACAAGAGGGTATAAAGGATCATTTGTCCTCAGTGAGAGAGATTGAACCCACTCGGTGTATGTGGCCCCCCGCATTGGGTACGGGCAGATGCTTTTCAGCAGGTTGAAGCTTGTACACATATCGATTGCATGCGCTATGTCCGGGTGCACCAGATTGTAAGCATGTCCTAGGTTGTCTTTCGACTTGGAGATGTGTAACATAGCGCCCACAATGTAATCCACGGGAATGAATTCTTTCCGCTGGGTTGGAAGCAGAGGATAACATCCCATCTCCATACAGCTTGTGAACACGCGGCCGACAAAGTCATCCGGGTTGCATACCCCTGTTTTGCTGTGACCGAGAACGAAGCCTGGACGGTAGATGGCAACCGGAAGTCCGTTGTCGATTGCATTCCAGACGATTGCTTCCGCGACATATTGACTTTGCGCATAACCCGTATCGTAGTGAAGTGCTGCCAAGTGAGAAGCTGGACGTTCATCCTCGTGCACAAACTTGGTACCCGTCACTAGACCTGTAGGGCCGTATACCGCGATGGTAGAGGTATAGTGAGTTGCTTTGGGACGGTTGTAGTTGGCAAATTTGAGAATATTGTATATCCCAACGACATTGTCCATTCTATGGGACGAATATGGGGCAACGTAGCTCACTTTAGCCCCCAGATGAAAGACTACGCTGGCCCATTCAGCATAATAGTCATAGTCGTCCTGAGTTAGCCCGAGGTTGGCTTCACCGAAACTGCCTGGTATGATAACAACTTTATTCAGATCTAAGTAGATCTGGTATTTACGAAGAATCTTCTCAAGGCGCAACCGCCCGGCGGCTTCATCGTTGGCACGAATCAAACAAGCGACCTTCTTCACCGTCGGCTTTTGCAGCAGTCCTGCGAGAAAGAACGCACCAACGAAGCCAGTACCTCCTGTAAGGAAAACACGCCCCTCAGAGATGTCTTCCCAGTCGACGACCGTACCAGCCAAAGGCTTCAAGTGCTGCCCGAGCTGTGAGTCCTGTAACCATATCTCCTGTTCGGTTTCGTTGGTAAGCTCCATACTTTCGTCCTGAATATTTTCCAACAGTTTAGTGAGACTCCCCAAGGTCGTGTTTTCATAAAGCATCGAGGCGCGCAGCGAGACACCAAAGGTACGGTTAATTCTAGCGAGCAGAGTTGCGGCCATCAATGAATTGGCTCCCATCGTCATAAAGTCGTCGGTTGGGTCGAGGTCCTTAGTGGGAAGACTTAAAACATCAACCCAGAGGGACTTTAGTTTGGCCTCTACATTGCTAATATCATTGCCCGCGGTTCGGCTTGTCATGCGCGAATCTTCAATTTTTGCGAGGTATCGACGCTCTAACTCCCCGCGATCCGTCTTACCACTGGTCTTCAGAGGCAATGAACCCGTGAGCTCAAGGCGAGGCACGATGAGATGGGAGTATCTTTCAACATATGCTTTGGTTATTGCGGCAACAGTGATGCAAGGCGATATCGGGACACAGAACGCGACCAGAAATGGGCTTCTCCCGACTTTTTTGGGTGTGATTTTAATCACTGCTGCAACACTGACGAGTTTTGTCCCGAGAAGGTTGGATTCCAAAGCCTCAATATCGACCCTTTGCCCCCGTATCTTCACTTGGCTGTCTCTCCGACCAATATAGTAATGGACACCGTCCCCACTCATACGCATCAGGTCGCCTGTTCGGTAAATGTGTCCTGGACCCCGGTTGCTCTTAAGTGCAAGATGAGGAAGGGAGACGAAGCTTTTGGCTGTCTTTTCAGGCTCTCCGATGTAGCCGCCAGCTACGCCTGCACCCGCTACAAGGAGCTCACCAATAACGTTGGGCTTGACGGGCATCAGGTTTTCATCCACCAGAAAGGTCTCTACGTAACCGAAAGGCTTGCCCACGGGTATTTCGCCCTTCTGTGCCTCCTCCTGCGAGACATGATGCCAGAGTGTGTATACGCTGCATTCCGTAGGCCCGTAGCCATTGATGATACGCCGTGGTGCGCCGCCCTTGAATATGGACCTGATGGTTTGAACGTTGATTGCTTCGCCACCGGTAATTAGGGTGTCGAGCGTAGAGAAAGCACTTGGCGAAGCATACGCAGTGATATCGAGTAGCGATGTTGTGAGTTGTACAATGTTGATTTTCATACTCTTGATATAGTGAGAGAGCTCTATAGGATCGAGTACTGTTTCCATAGGAATGGAAACTACTGTTGCCCCATTCAGTAAGCTGCCCCATATCTCTACCAACGAGATATCGAAGACCACACTGGCTGCGTGACCGACACGATCGCCTTTCTTTACAAAGGCAGCAGGGTCGTGGCAGAGGTTGATAAGTCCTTCTGCAAATGTTTCGACGGCTTTTGGTTTGCCAGTCGTGCCAGAGGTATGGAAGATATGAGAACAGCTCTTGGGGCCCTTGAACAGTGGCTCAAAGCTAGAATTTGGAACCTCTGCTATGTAGTCGGCAAAGACATGCGTGAAAGTCGGCAGTCGATGCCTGTCCTCTTGGTTGCATATGATGAGGGTGGAGTTGATGTTGTGCAGCATGTCCCCGAGAAGGTCATCAGACATTTTCACATCAAGAGGCACGCATGATCTACCCGAGTATAGCACCGCAACCTGGGCCAGGATATGGTTCATTCCTCTCGGGACCAGGATTCCAACTGGAGTGTCGTCGCAGGGACGAAGCTTATGAATTTGTTGGGCGAGATACAGTGCTTTCCAATGCAAATCTGTATATGATAATGCATGACCATCGCTCTCAACCGCTGTTGCTGCACCATTCGCAGCAGCCTGCGCCTGGAAATGGCCCCCGAGGCCCAGGTTCCATTGTTCCTTTGCTTCAAAGACCATCTTGCTGGGCAACATGCCATGGGGAATTGGCGCAGTATGCATGATTTAAATGAGCAGCAAATCGTACCAAATCGTTTGCCAAAAGATGCTGTGCAGTATTACTGGATGATGGGAGTATGCCGTTATCAATGTTCTTAAGTCAGGGCAGCTTAGGACTGTACGCATCTAATCACTTAATTATCTAACTACTGCCACAGTAAGCTCGGGTCTCTTACAGGGATCCGAGTCGCATTATGTCAAGACTTAAGAGGTGGTCCAATGGTTCGCTAAGTCCAACTCTACCAGCATTTGCAGTGTGTTATTCATTCTGATCCCCGATCTATGACGGTATGTAGGCAATTTGAATCAGACCCTTTCCGAATAGCTACTGTTCTCCGCTTCTTAAGCTCAGCCTCCGGCAATGGTGGTGTCATGCACGGGAGGCATAGCCGTGAATGCCAGTGGATAAGGTGGCACTTTGCTGTAAGATGCAGACAGATGGAAAGGGACTTCCGCAAACAGCATAAGTAGTAGTAGAGAGGGTATCCCAGTTTACAGAGGATGAACTACGTTAATATTACAGGTATGTCAAGGGTTAAAGAGTCATGACCATGAGAAGCATAGCAGCTAACTCCAGCAAGCCATGGTACCATTTTATGTTGCTTCATCATGAGAGATATAGGGTTTCAGTGACGCGACGCAAAGAGTCCACAAAGTTGGCTAGCGACAAAAAGCCACGGGTACTGGCATCGAGGTGGTATAGGTAGTTTCGAAATAAAGCGCGTGCGCCGAATGAATCCGGTACAAAGAGTGCTCCTGGACTCGCTACACCCTGATACTACCCGTCTGTTAAGGATACAGCGAGCTGACCATGACACCCTCAGGATACACTAGTCGACTAAGGCTATTACACCGACGAACTTCACACATAATTGCCAATGGACATCGCTAAAGTTGTCATACGGCGCAAAGCAATGTTTTCCTGGGCTTCCAAAGTAGACATCTCCGCGTCAAATTATCCAACGGAACTGTAGACATGCTCTTAATACACTGGGCTGTGGGATATGATTTAATCTTGAATACGATTCGCACATGGGAGTAGTTTGCAACTCTGCACAGAGACCCCCTGAATTTCCGGAAGACCAGCATTGTTGCCTGTCAACATATGACTTCAAATGTGATTAGGGTTGCATTAGTAAAACTTGAAGGAATGTGCCCAGTGTATTGAACAGTAGGAATAGGCGAAAATGTACGACATCGATTGTCATCTCAGCAATCTTTGTTTCTGTTGCTTACAGCCCGGAGAGTTTTTTGAAATCCTTAACGCAATGCAAGGGACTAGACACACCATATTCCGGCAAGACTACAACATCGTATATCAGCTCGAACAGTAAATTTTGTTCCGTTGATGTAAGTTACATCAACATAGAAGGTCTCTTCGTTCTCACGAGAATGTTTAGCTTTTGGTGGCTACTGCGATAGAGAGACGGTGATCAACTTCAACGAGTCCTTTCAATTTGCTTTACGAATTGCATCATAGAACCCGTACTATATTCAACATCAGCAACATTACAAAGGAATTTGAGTGCAGCGAGGCGCTTGGCGTGACCCGTTTACTGAAATGCACCACCATTGATGTTACAAATCTGAATTAAGAGAGGAAATTGACGGTACTATACTAATTCCGCACTATTGGAGGCGATGGTTGTGCAGCACACTTGTATGTTATTTACAGAACCAAAAGTTTGTAGAATGGAACTGCTTAAGTAGAGAGTCAGCATGACCGTATACCGCCACTGGGAGACTTAGGTTACATCAACGTGAATACTCGACTGTTTCCTCATGTGCTTCGGCCACTCGAGCTTCCTGTTGCTGGTGTAGCAGGCCTGGGCATCAACATACTACACAGGTTTTTTTTAAGTTCAGACCGTTTGCAGCAAACTGGAGAGGGTTTACTGGGTGTAACAAAGGTTCCGCAATAGGTTCGATACCATCGCATAGCAGTATCCTGGCCATGGGTCCTCTTACTGCTAAGCGACGTCTGCGTTATCCGCGCATTTTAGCATTGAGCCATTATCACGTAACTCACATATCTACAAAAACAATATGCACTCAAATTTCAACCTTAGGGGCATGTTCCATAGCACACCTATGCCACCGTTACAGTGGCAAAACTGTTCTATGGTGGTCCTGGATCACGTATAGATATTATCTACCTAAGTGGATGATGACACCACCGTAGGTAGAGGGTACCCACTTGTGCTCGGGCATACATGTCGCTGCTGGCTGTTGGATCGCATGCAGCTATGTCTAACCCGGTACTTCTGCTGACCAGTAAGTTATGCTGGTGGCCCATCTGAATACTCTGGTCCACTTTTATAAAAGAATATAAGATCAACCCAAGCACCAGTCAGGCAATCCTTGTTCTATGTCGAAGTCCTCGTTTAGTTCTGTACTCAAGGGAAAGGGACAAAAGAACGACGAGAATCATGTCAGCAGAACCGAAGACCATAGCTGTGTATGGTGCTACGGGTAAGCAGAAAACAGCTTCGCATCCTAACTCAGTAATTGACGAAGAATAACCCCGATGAAGGTACTCAGGGGACCGCAGTCTCGCTGAGCTTGCTCCGGAGCAAGCAGAATTTCGTGGTGCGGGCAATTACTCGGAATCCTGAAGCACCTAAAGCTCAAGCACTTGCTCGCCTGGGAGCACAGGTAGTGAAAGCAGATGGTTTCAATGATGACGAGATGCTGGGGGCGCTCTCGGGAGCCTGGGGCTTTTGGCTCAATACCCATCATCACGACCCAGTGAGCGACTACTCCCGGACGAACCCTCTCAAATAATCTACTAAAAAAAAACGCTAACTACCATCGAAGGCACTCATGACTCCTGAAGGCCCCGATGATGAAGCTTTTGGCAAACACCTTGTAGCGCTTGCAGCGAAAGCCGGCGTCAAAGTTTTCATTTACAGTACGTGTGAGTCTCCTGCTCAGTTCACGCGCAACAAGGCACCCGTACATGGTATGGATGGTATGTAACATCTCCCACTCCGGCAAGCATCCTTGTCACCACCTGAGTGTCTCCTAAGATCGCATCATAGGCAAGCACAGAGTCGAGATGTTCGCGCGAAGCTTTAAAGAATTTGATTCTGTTATTGGTGCTTTTCCTGGATGGTATATGGAGAATTTCTTGTCCGAGGAATACGTATCTTGTTTTGGAGGCTTTCCGTCTGTTCCGGATGCCGAAGGCTATCTCAGCTTCCACAGCCCACTCTGGGGAGGGCTTGGGAGAGTTCAGTTTATCTCAATCGCGGATGACTTTGGAGAGATGGTCCATGGGATGTTCCTGGATCCAGCAAAATGGAACAATAAAACTATCCAATGCCTCAGCGACGCATTTACATACGATAATATGGCAAAGATATTTACCGAAGGTGAGTGACTAGACCAGGAAACAACTACTCCGTGACAGCAGTCTAATCACACTTTATACAGTTACGGGGAAAAAAGCTCGATATGTTCCTATGGCCTCGTACAAGGACTTCCCCACCCAGGGCAGCACTGTTTTGGAAGAGGTCCAAGATGTTTTTAGATACGCCCAGGTAAATAACGGCTGGTTTTTCGGAAATCCAGACAATATCGAGGATGGGCGTGTCCTCAAGGATGCTGCTCGGAAGGACAAAGGACTACCGGTTGCGCCACTCATCTCAGTGAAAGAGTACTTCCAGAAACACTTCGGCTATCCAAACTAATATGACAACTGATGTGAATACGTACTTTTGAGGACGTCGTCTCACTCATTCTTACTTAATATTTCGGGACCTAATAGCTACGAAATTCTAGATCTCCCCACTCAGGACTCTCGAGGCTCTACCGGCCCGTTAATGGTAAAACCCTAATTCACAGTTTGATAAAACATTAAGTACTGTCGCTGGTTATGAGTCTCTGGTATTTTACACTGCAACCCTGCTAGCTACTTGATTCGTAGAGTATACGCGCGTCTTTTGAGTCATGATGCTGCTTCAGGTCTAGTAAATTATTAGAACTAGCTAGTTGTAGCGTAAATAAATGAATGAAAAGAAAAACAGCGTAGGATCTCCCCATTTCGGGGCTTAGGTTGACTAGCGATCAGCAGATATAACATGGTAGACCGACTGTACTGCTCTTACATGTCATCTTTTCGATACAGGCCTTATGAGCTAGAGTTAGTGCGCTGTAAAAGTAAAATGCTCACCTTGGGGGTTCCAGCAGGATCAGACCCGCAATCCTGCATTTGACACTAGCTGTTCTCGTAAAGCATAGTTGATCCGAACACAGATGGGTGTCGAAGTGCAAGGCGCACGGCATAAACCGGCATTCCTTGCAGCCCCAATCAGTCGTGTCTTTTTAAACTTTTCCCAGCTTCCTTTTCCGTTCGTCCACAGTCAAGCAAACGGCAAGGGGCGTCATCAGCCTTTGGTACCGGCCCCATAGTTCGTTCTGCAGGAAATCTCGCTGCCTCCCTTCCTCCGTAGCCCCTTTCCGATTATGGGTATCCCTCCTGACCCTGCTTTTCGATGATACTTACAGAGATTGTGGGTGTACTTTTTCCAGACTTGCAATAAGGATGTGATTGTGTGTGTTGGCCTGGCTACACCACAACTGTAAGGGGATTGAGAAGCCTACCTCTCTCAGCAGAGCAGCTCACCGATGTTGACCCTGAGTATCCTGTTCTTTTCGATTAGCAGGGCTCTGGTCCTTGCTCAAGGAATGGGAGAGGCCTTGTACCTCCGGTAACATCAAAGCCCAACGTTGAACGTAATTGGTTATTTGTGGAGCTGCCGAACACCAAAGCGGCAGACTTTACGTGACTTTCGCCTGTGCCAAAATCGTATGCTGAATTGGAAGAGAGCAACGAAGCAGAACCGATTACAACCTTGCGTGAACATTCAGGGTAATCACCAGTGGGATCTGTGGAAGCATACCGAGGTAGGGCCCTGGATCTTTACTACGCTAGCAAACAGTCCCGTCCCCGCGTGCGACGTGGTAAAAGTGCTGTCGGGATTCAAAGACTAGAGTTGGGCTGCATCGACAAGCTGATCGCTGACAGACATGAAACACATTTACCCTAGTTACCAAACCAGTCCTTTGACGTAATTATGGCTCTCTCGCCATCGATCCCACATTTACTTTGCTCTTCTACCGGCCGGGTCGATTTATTATGCTTGTGTTGTGTTAGTGAAGAAGCGGGATAGCCCTGATGAAGCCCTAATATAACCGTACCTTACACGTCTTCCTGCACATGCCTCGAAGAGACCCCAATGTGGTCAGCTTCTCCTTCATCCGGTCATTAAATGTAAGGTACTCTACTATTAGATCATATGTCCAACAGGCTCGGTAGTGTTGAGAGCGTAAAGTGTAGAAGACACTCAACGCATAACCTTGCTTAATGTCTAAGTCTCAGATGAAGAAGATTCTGTGTCAACATGCCGTTATGAGAGGTACTTTTGATTCACATGTTGATCCTGTTTGGGTCCCCTACATAGACCGTGAGAGCTCTGGAAACACTAGATTCCCACGACAGGAGAGTATGGCTGCCAGTATAGTACCTGGGGCTCTTGCGGTGTCAATGTCGGAGCATTGTAATTTAATTGATTTTGTCTTTGACCAACTGTGAAGGATAGATGCTGTGCTACCATGAACCGATAAACCTTGCCTGCTAGTGGATGGATTTTTTTTTCCAAGGTGCGCCATAGTTGATAAACCTATCCTCATGGTCATCACACTGCAAACGGCGACAGTGGCGATGGCAGACCTTGGGAAGAGGTCCAGCTAGTGCGAGAGGAAAAATGGGAAATCAGTGAAATGTCTCCCAGCGTGCCATCCGGACCCCAGTTGTAAATCATTCTTACATCAAAGTACACTTAGACTAGTAAAAATTATAGATTAATCACTTTTGGGCCTTCTCAAAAGAATGGCCTCCACCCAGGTCCGTTTGCGACCAAACCCAGGACTCTAGAGCGCAACTCCAGTGTTATCCCACCCTTCATAAGGTCTAGCTAATGGAAACTTTGCAAAAAACTAGAGGCAATAGTTCACGGATTAACATTAATGGCGGATACTCTTCGTGTCTGTAGAAAGACTATCTCCGCTTAACTGGCAAAGCTTATCGCAAAAATTGCTATTCCCTATCGAATGACTAGAGAATGGTTGGGCTAATGGGGTTGTGGACAGCTGACTGTGGGGTTATTGGTGAGGCCACCAGAATACTGCGATGAAGCCTGGTGGGAAATATCTCTAAACTCACTTATATATCGTCACATAACTTGCGTAAATGGATTCAGCGAACAGTATAATTCCATGCCTAAAATCAAAGCATTTTGCACATCCTTAACAGCTAGTTATTATGAACAGGCTACGTAATATCAAGCTTGACCTCTCCAATACATCACTTAGTAAAATAATTAATTGAAAGCTCGCCATCTGCAATGCCAAACAAGAGTCGAATGCGGCTTTTTGCGTAGACCATGAGCAACCCTAGCAACCGGTTGTCCCCCAATGTCGATCACTACAATCGCCCTGTCTCATAATTCCCGATCAAGCGGGTTAAGTTTGTTAAAAAGATTGGCTGGATCGTACTTTGCCTTGATGTGCAATAAGCGATTTGCGTTTACGCCAAACATATCTGCAGCTGTCACTTTCATTTCTGACGCGTGATGTCAGTATCGCTGACCAACGTTTCTTTCACCTATGGCACCGACGAACCTTGCGTGTAACCATTGTAATTCGACACTGTGTGTGCCAGTTTGTGGCCTTGGTTGGTCAATTCCCTTTCACACATCTTCTGGATTGACTCTCCCCACGAGAGGAAGTCCTCATCCTTGGTGGCGTCAGTCCACTGTAACATGAGCGTCGCATGCAGGAGACTATCGACACGCGTAGGGAATGCGGTCTCTGTAATGGAAGTACGGCAGATCTGGGTCGGGTCCAAGTAGTCAATCTCAAAGTCAGTTTTAGCCAGGTCTGGCTCCTTGGTAAGTTTATTACTGAGTTGTTCCATGAGCTCCAAGACAAACGCCGGCCGGGGTGGTAGCGTCATTTGAATACCTAGTTCTCTTTTCCGACCCCCCGGTGGCACCAATGGATCCCAGATAGTGATCGATTCGCTATAGGGTCTCATTCCAACTCTATCTTTGATGCATTCCAACTCAAGCAATCGAGCAAAGTGTCTCCGCCCTTCTTCTTCATTGCCATTGAAGAATAATATCGTAGTGACAGCAGGGGTTGTTTCGTCCTCGGGAGACAAACCCAGAATACACTGCGCTGCAGCTCTCCCCTGGGGGTGAACAAGTGCCTCGTACAGGGCTTCGATGACCTTCAATACCTCGCTAGATGGGTGGATTCTCAAACCACACCAGACCTTATTTGGCTGCGGATACGCCTGGAATGTGAACTCTTCCACTACCCCAACGTTTGGTCCAGCACCTCGAATAGCCCAGAATAAATCCGGGTGTTCCTTTGTGGACACCCTCATCTCGACGCCCTCTCCAGTTACGACATTCGCTCCAAGAAGAGTGTCGAGAGTTACCCCATGTTGCGGCGCCAAGAATCCGAAACCGCCGCGCAAAGTGAGACCCCCCACCCCAACCTGGCTAACTGTGCCTCCGTTGACGGCCAGCTTGTATTTGGCAGTCTCTCGGTTCACGTCGGCCCATGTCGCACCACCCTGAACGGCAACTGTCTGGGTGCTCGTATCAACACTCACTCGGGTCATCGTGCCGAGGTTGATCAGGATGCCTCCATCCGTCGACGAAGCCGTGTTGCTGGAGTGACCACCACCCTGAACAGCTAAATCTAAGTGGTGATCCTTTGCAAACCGCACAGTCCTCGCTATTCCCTGAGCGTCTTTTGGACAAACCACTACGCCCTGTACGGACTGTGTCAATAAATACACAAAGGCTTGGGAGGGTGAAGGGCAGTACCGGTCGTCGAAAGCCAATAGCAGACCATCGTTTTACGCTATCATCAAAATTTTGGTCACCTGGGAATACAACGGTTGCGTGACCGTCGAGCTGTGCTTCGAGGCGCTGAAAAGCCATCCTTCGGAGGGCAGCAAATACTAGTAGATGCAGAAAGGGCCTACTCGAGGTTCCCTGTAGACGAAAAGTGGCTTGGTGTAGCTTCCTGGCTCCAGGTGCCACGCCGAGGGGCCCTTTTAGTATTTTAAATAACCTTGACAAAATATCTTAGCCATGTCCAAAAATTCGACAGCCACTCAAATCGTCATCGTTGCTATTTTCGTGACGAGGTTGGCCATCGAACTTTTTACTACTACCTGCTGCTCGGCGGCCTGCGACGACGACCAGAAAGCAATCCTCAGTATCTAGGTTAATTGCTCCACCATCTAGAAGTGGACGAGTCAACATGACGTAAGTCAGTATAGTTCGAAAGTCTAGATTCCATATATCCTAAAGAATAAATTAGAGGGTGACTGGAGGACAAGCTTGCTGTATACGTCATATGGTTGTTAAAACAGTCGAAGAGACGCAAACGGTCCATCATGGCTGAGCCTGAGTTCCAGATCACTCCCTATCAGATTGCCTCCATGGGAGTCAAGAAGTTCTCCAAAGGCTTTTGAATTACATAAACCAGAGCTGAATCTGGACGACTGCTGTCTGATGTGATAGGTGAAGTGAATATATTGACACGTGTGTACTTTCTATCAAAGTATTTCTATGTGATGTATTGTCTGTAGTGATTGCCGGCACGGGATCAGCTATGCTATGTTGTTTAAGTAACTAATATATAGATGGCAGTGATGTATTCCAATCACCTAACGGTTTACTGTGTGACATGTGGCGTTGTCAGTACCATGCCTGGAGAGGCTGAGAGGTATCTAGAATCAGTCCCTTACCGGGGACGATCAGCCACAATAGACCTGACCGACGAGGCAGATAGACTCATAATACAGCATCCAAACTCTGAAACACAATAGTCTATTATTACATTTAAAGCTGAGGCCTTTCCGGGCGGTAATAATATAGAGTATTTGCGCCCTTGCCATCGGGACATGAAAGTCGTGGCGATACCCCACATACTCGTCAAGTGATAAACCAGTCTTGAGTTCCTCTTGCATCTTCCTTCGCTATGAAACACTAGTAGTAGAAGAAATAAGGATATGCCACCACAATATTAATACATCTACAGTCCCAAACGGCAAGGTACTATACTGCAATAACAATCAAGTACTGTAGCATATGCTGACCATTAGTTCCTCACAGAAACAGAGCATATACACGCGTACAGTACAAGATCTCGCAGCGGTCTGGAGGGTCGTCGGAGCCAAGATGCGTGGACATATATGTGATTAGACGCGTAAGTATACGACCCCTGTTAGCTTTTCAAGTGAACGCAAGGCTAGTGGGGTTGATTTTTGGGGTTGACTATCTTCTTTCCTATGTTGGCTATTAGTCTCATCGAAGCAAATCAAAGTCCCTGCGTCCTTCGTACGAATAGTCATAAACATTCGCGAACTCGCATACTCACTATCCAACCCACGACGTATGACGTCATACTACCATTTACTGTGAAATTGAGCAATTCTAATTACGAGTATGGAGGAGTACTACTCGTTACTTATGCCAATGGGATGAAAGACACAATTCTACTGACCTCTACATCTCCCGACTGCAATTAGTGGAAAATTAGCCAATAAGAGTCCTATATCATGTCGTGGTCCATGCAGGCTGAAAACAGTGTAAACAGGGTAGGGCCGGCCCTAGTCTCGACAAATATTTAACAACCCCTACCTGAAATTTCGGGGAACAGATTTACATATATTCCTTCACGGAACGAAATCTCCTGCAATGTTTTTAACCACCTTGCAGGGCGTTGATTCATTCGACCATGGTTAACCACCACGGACCCCGCGGACATGATATCTCTGTTCACCTACTGGTGTCGATCGAATGTCCCTAACCCTCTGCCAAGCTACCTAATGCAACAAACAATCCTTCGGTCGATCTTCATAATATTGCTGTTGTGGCGAGCTGAAATGGGCTTACATCGTACATAGATCGGTCTAGATTGAGGCTCAGCTGGCATGCATGAGGCTTCCGTCCACGCGGCCGGCGATCCCCACTCGGCCTGCCCGCGGTCATATCATCGGACATGACATTACAGTATGTGCTTTACTACCCCTGAATTATTACCCTAGCCACATATGATGAACCCTCACCTTTAATGGTCTCTTAAACCTTTCATCTATGGTGAAAAATTTATTGACTTTTCAAGACGGGTCTCTGACCTAACTCCTGCTTTCATCTATTTCGCTCATTGCTCTTCTAAGCGGACACATTGCTAATTGGAGCATTTATGTAGGAAACCATGCAATTAGAACAAGTCGCCCTAGCCCATCCTTCCAGCACTTGTGAACGATCTCGACCCTACTCATCTTTGACGACACCATTTGATTCCGAGATATTGACCTGCCTACAGGTTAATCGACATTGTAAACTTCCGGCTTTGCTTAGACCTTAGAGCGTCCAAGAAGAGTTATGCAGAATCTTCATATAGAAGCAGGCTCGCAGAAAGATGATCAAAATAGAAAAGACTTTCAGCACAAGCGCGTGGGGGCGGTTATCAGACCATTATGTACTCCGTATTCACACATGACGATCCCAGTTTTACCTTATCCAATAGAATAATTATAGTGATGATCTTTCCGACCTGTTTGTGTGTTGCGTATAGTTACCGCTTTCATTCGGGTGGCCATTCTCAGTCATATTTTATAGCCCCCATCTTTTGACTCTACAGGGCGTAGCTCAACGAATGTGCTTAATAAGCGAACATCACCTAGATTAACTCTTCACGCTGCGGTTAACAGGGGGAATGCGCTTTCGATCCCTTGCCTAGATTAATATGCGACCGTCATAGAGCGCGATAGGGCACATCGTAGCATGTGTTTCGGAGTATCTGCTCCGAGCCCTAACTCCGACATACTATGGTCTTAACTCCGCTATTTCCGCTGACCGACATCATGACTGCACCTTATAAATGCTAGCATCCTTAAACCAATATTACGCGGTAGAGCCGAAATTAGATCTAGTGCTATTGCCATAATGAAAGTCATTCTTACAGGTTCAACAGGCTTTGTCGGAGGCGAAGTCCTCCGACAGTGTCTCCAAAACCCTGTCATCACGTCCATCGTTGCCTTAACTCAGTGAGACCTCCCACCAGCTGTAACCAATAATCCGAAGTTGACGGTGCGAGCCACTAATGATTTTCTTACTTACCCTGAAATGATTATGAATGACATCAAAGGCGCGGAAGCCTGTATCTGGTAGATATTGTACGTCGCAGCATGATCGCGCCTGTCTAACCAGGATCAGGACGCTGGGAAACGCAACAATGTCCGATATGCAGATGTCCCGGAAACTTCATATCGACTATACATTGGCGGCTGTTGAAGCATTCGATCAGGTTCTAGCGTCCAGAGCTGGGAAATTGGGAAAGTTCCGCTTCGTTTACTGTAGTGGAGGGGCTGCGGAGCGAGACCAGACTAAGCCGTTATGGTTTGCCCAAGAGACGCGAAGGATTAGGGTAAGCCTTCACATGAATCGCTATGCTTAGTCTAGATCGTAAACACTAATAGAATGAAGGTCGAAGTAGAAAATCAGCTGATTGCCTACGGTCAAGGTCATAGTAATACGATCGAGACTTATATTTTGCGACCAGCGATGGTGCTCTCCAGGGAGATGAGTATCCGGAGCTTAGTTTCTGGACTTGGTCCTTCTATTAAAATGGACCCTCTAGCCGGAGTAGTGGTAGATATAGCCTTACGTGGACACAGTGAGCAGATATTGGAAAATTGGATGATTAGCAAGTGAGCTGTTGTTGGGCTCTGATACCATAACTGCAACGTTACGTGCGCTAATGGACAACATCAAATATACTGACCAACACAAATTGTATAAAACATTATATGTAATCTGCCACGGCCCCAGAGGGGATACTGTCCTGCTTCTGCTGTTCATACGAGCAAAAACTTGCCACGGCTTCAATACCTGGCCGTTTCTCCTGCGCAGCAAGCCTGTAGTTTCTCAGGGCTGCGCACACACCAAATTAAGACCTCCTTTGTCACGAAGGTGTCCTCAAAACAGTCGTGCCCACTCCTCGATTCCTGAATATTCTTATCCAGGAACTCTTGGCACAGCTTCTTCAACTTCCACGTGCGCCGGCACGCAGCGCCAACCATCTCCTTAGTCACCGCATCCTTTATAACCGTGGCAGAGTCGAGGAGCTTATTGTGGCCCATCTTCAGTACACTTAGGTCATTATCCAGCGCATGACCCACCAAAATCGTGTCCTCATTGGACAAATCTGAGGACCTCCGCTCCCGCCTCCTGCCAACCATTCACCGTTCTCCCCTGACCTCTTATGTACCCCAGTCGGCTAGCGGTCATTCCGCTCCATGGAGTACATCAGTTTGCGACAGGTCGTGTCGGGGAAACGGCCTTATCGATCAATACTTCACCGGTGAAGATGACCACGGCGCAGATCTCTGCCCACCTCAACCATTTCAGTCGATAGCAACAGCTGCTTGCTGGGTGCACTTTGTGCTATTGCCAGTGCAGGAAATTAGGACAAGGTGTGGGTCTGTCGACTCACACAAAGCCTCGAGTTCGCGGGGGACCCTTGCCTGCACTGGTTCTGGGATGACTGACCAGGTATTCTTGGCTGGGGTGGTTGGATTAGCTTCGAGGTGGTTGGTCCGGCTTTTGCCATTTGCCATTTCCTTTCTTCTGAGGACTGTCATTGGATTGTTCTGTGTTGTTTGTTTAGTCTCTGTGGATAGAAAGTGCGCTGCATGGTGCTTAGCTTGATGTTGGGAGTTTGTTTGCTTGAAGGAGGCGGTTTTATCCCGTTTTGTTTCTTGGTATCCTTGTCGTTCCATTGCTGTTTGGATGACCAGGCTGTGCACAGGATGGTCTTGTTTCCCTTGTTGTAGGAAACGGCGAGTGTGTTTGTCTGTGAATACCTTGAGCCTGCCATTTTGAGGGTGAATCGAGATAATTAGTATATATAGGGACAATGATGAATACCGAGGATATTCAGTAAGAGGAATGAGCTAGTTATAGCGTAGATAGAACAGTTGTCATTCTGTCAGCACCTGAGTGTATGCCTTCGGTGTAGGATATAGATGGTATTTTGAATGAGACTGTGTATTACTAGAGGAAAGAAAATGCTGAGTCAAGGGAACTATATTCTAGCTAAATTGTCCGTAATTATGCTGTAATCGTGACAATCGTAGATCACGACTTCCGTATATACAGCTATGGCGTGCCTCGCAAGCCGTAGGAATAATGGCTGCAAAGATCTCGCGTAGTGGCAGGATGCAGTCAAGCGGAAGTTTGAGGTTGTTGAGATTCCAAAGAGTTTCGTCGATCCCTGTCGACAAAAAGCTCTCTGAGCCGTATGTTACTCGGGGCCAACCTATCTTATACATATCTATTCCCCTCTACAAATATGTTGTAGACATGGAATGGGATAACTCATGATAATGTTAAGGACAAGTGCATGTACTGGCGCGTCAGGAGATGCACTCCGTCTTGCACAATGGGGCAAGACCCGAGCAAACCTCCAAGGATTCATGCCGAGGATGAATCGTGCTTCGTGATCCGCGATATTGAACCAGCTTTTTGTCGTATACTAATTGCCACGCTCTGCTTCAGACTCAATGGTTGTTTGGTTTGTATGAAGTTATTCTATTACTGCAGTACACATAGAGCCGTCCTGATTTGCGTACAACAATCGTCGGACAAAATGACCATTGTCAGTCCAGAACCTGGAGTTTTGCTTTCGTAGACAAGCCCCAGGGGATATCGGATGTTCAAAAGAGACAAATGCGTGATGAAATATCCGTGGTAGATTTCTAAAACCCTTTTCTGGGCTCGAATGTGCAAGACAAACGAAATAGCGGTGTCCTCCATTTTTATGTTGTACTTGCTATTTGTTCGGTCAGTTGATACCAGTGTAGAAAGCTGGAATTATGTCCTACTGGCACATGCGTATCAAAAAGCCATATGTGTGTAGCGAGCGGCTCCATTAGATGAACAGTCGCAGGAGAGCAAGGGAAAGAGTTAGAAGGAGGCACTTAGGGCTGCGGGGGGTTGGGGCTTATACAGGATTCATTCCTATTCCTCTATATTGAATGGTTCTCACCGAGCTTTTAGTGAGAATGATCCAGTGAAAGATTGTATGAATTTCCAAGTATAATTCATTAATGCAAAACGGCTTGTATGTCTTGATTGAATATGTTAATATGGTACAGTAACCAGGAAGATTACAGGTTTTATGCTTTGTTAAGGAATATCTTTAGCGGATGAGTCAAGTAAAATTGGTTTGTAAGCTACAATTTATTGTTGGCGCGTTGTTCAGACACATCTTGAGCATGGGACATAATCGACATCAATTCCTATCCAGCCATTTCTGAAGACTATGAAAGCTTTACTAATTTAAATTCCCAATTTACGGCCCCTCTCTTATCATTCAACTGTCCCTTGTTTTCTTCGTTGGTCATAAGTTATATCTTTTTCGCCTTCTATCACCGGAACTTTCCAGTCCGGATTTAGACGAGGTACGTTTTACGAGAGTAAAACCAACAAGTAGAAGATGGTAATTCCTTTCATTGTACAAAGCCATACCAAGCAGGCTATAAAGAAACATAATGAAATATAAAAACGGCCAATGGATATTAAAATACCATGCAAACAAAAATCCCATATATAGAAAGGTATCCACAAGAAAAAAACAAAAACCAAAACGCCAATGCCAACCCAAAAAAAAAACCCCCTTTTATGCGTTCTCAGCGTGATAAGACCGAGACTCCTTGCGTCCAACATGATCATCATAGCCACTGTGCTGGCTGTGCATGGGCGGCATTTCGAAGCTGCTGCTCTTCCATGGAGCGACCTTGTTGACGTACATCCAGTCAAGCTCTTCCAGGGTACGACCCTTACCCTCGATGACGAAGAAGTAGACGACGAGGGCAGCGATGAACAAGCAGCCAGCGAAGACATACCCATAGGCAAAGTCAATGGCGCCGGTAATGAAGGGCGTGAAGAAACCGATAAGGAAGTTCCACAACCAGTTGGATGCGGTGGCCAGGGCCATGCCCTTTGCACGGTACTTGGATGGGAACAGTTCGGCTGCGATTGTCCATATCATGGGACCCCATGTCATGGCATAGGCTGTGATGAAGAAACAGGCGACAACGACCATTCCTTTGCCGGGTCCGGGGGTGTTTTCAGGGTGCTTGACGTCCAGCATGAAGTGGCCGATTGAGGCGAAGATCATGAAGCACACGAACATGAAACCGGCGCCGAAGATTAGGGATTTGCGACGGCCGAAGTTCTCAACGACGTAGAGACCACCGAATGTTGTGCCGAAGTTGACGGCGCCGAGAATAACCTGGGTAATGAAGCTGTTGGAGATACCCGCGCCTTGGAAGATGGTTGTTCCCTATTAGGTTTTGATGTTAGCACGTGGGTTTTCGGGAGCGCTAGCCCAGATGAGGAAGTCCGGGAGCGGGGCTCGGGATTGTGATGGGGTTACCCAAGCTGAGGGACTTACATAGTAGAAGAAGTAGTTGGCGCCGGTGAGCTGTTGCAAGGACTGGAGGACCATACCGAGGGCGATCCGGTACAGCATGCGAGGGGCGGTGATGAACTCGTGCCACACCTGCTCTTGGGATTCGGCATCAAGCTGCGTCTGGATCTCCTCGATCTCTTGGATGATGATGCGGTGGTTTTCGGGGATACCGTAGAGCTTCGACATGGTGCTACGGGCGCTGTCGACACGGCCGTGGCGGTACTCAAAACGGGGGCTCTCGGGGAAGCAGGCCATGCCACCGCCGAGGATGATGGCAAAGAGGAAGGTCAGGCCGAGGGTTATTCGCCATTGGGCAGTGCCGTCAAGGCTCTCGGTTCCCAGGTTGATACAGTAGGACAGGAAGATACCGAGAGTGACGAATAGCTGGTAGCAACTGATCATGGCACCACGGACCTGGCGAGGAGCACTCTCGCCCTGGTACATGGGAACAACAAGGGAGCAACCACCGACACCGAGACCCGTCACCCAACGGCCCATGACCATCTGAACCCACTTACCCGATGGGGAAGAGATCTGAATGATAAGACCGATATTGAGGATGAGACACCAGAGTGTGATAGACCACTTGCGGCCGAGCTTGTCTGCGATAGGAGCGCCACAAAGAGCACCAATCAAGGTACCGATGGACAACAGACTGACGATCAGACCGGAACGGACATTGCTGAAGTAATATTTCCCTTCTTCATTAAGCTGACCATAACGCTCCAAGTAGTTTGACATCTCCTGGAAACCAGAGATCTGACCGGTATCGTAACCGAAGAGGAGACCGCCCATGGAGACGAAGGCACCCATGACAAACGCCCGCAAGGTGACGCGGGGAACCGGGGTATCGACACCAACATCCTTGGGCTTGTTATAAGCCACAGATTCTTGGCTAGAGTGTTGCTGGGGAGCACAAGCCGGGCTGATCATCTCCCCATGGTGAGCAGAAGACTCAACACCCATGGTGGTGGATATAGGAGAGGGAAGAGGTCGTGTTGCTCGATCCGAGTCGCAGTTGTATACTCAAGAGATATGGCAGGCTAGGTATATGGTAAAGATAAAAGGAAGAAGAGATAAAGAGGAAGAATGATATACCTCCAGGGTATGGGTAAAAGTGGTTGAGGAAGAAGACAGAAAGGGAAAGTGGGAAATTTGAATTCAGGAAAGGGGAGATGGGCTTCCTTTTTATGTTACACCGCATGCAATAAAATCAAGAAAAAATTTTCCAAAAGGGAAGGAAAAAAATTCCACGAGGAACTAGTAAGAGAGAAAGAGTCCCCATGTGGAGAGCCGACCTCACGGCCAGTGTCCGTCCGGGACACGGGGATAACAGACACCATTACCCGCATTTTCCGTACAGGGCTTGCAGACGATTGGCGAAAAAGCCGGCCGAAACCGACAGCGATGGCCCAGTCAGGCCAGCCGAAGTGCTAGGAAACGGCCGGCACACAGGGGACAGGCAGCAGTTCGGGATCCACGGCCCCTCGGCGTGGCCTCTGGTTCGTCATGGTGGCCACCCCCGTCGGGGCACAGCCTGGAGACTGGTGGAGGGACAGCGAGATGAAGGGATCAGCGCCACTGACGGTCATAACTAGATTGAGGCGCTTGTCAGAAATCAACCGTGGTTCCGGACAATGACGTTGGTGGAAGAGTCAAGCGCGATAGAGTTCTATCGGCTCCGGAAGGATGTGAAACCGTCCATGGGGGATAGCAGTGACCTCGGCATGCCTAGAAGAGTTGGTGATGAATGAAGCCGTCTTGGCTGTTGGGGCGAGGGCGTATATGTGGCATGCACGCATTCATTCTCAAGGAATGGATTGCCAACCGAATGTCTGAACTTGGCCAGTCATGAAGCCCTACTGATGGGGTGTGGGGCACTAGTTGCAGCCCTAAACCTCTCATGGTTTAGAAGCCACCCACAACTCCAGAATCTCGGGATGCTCGGCCACACGTAGCCGGAAAGACACGGGGAGTGTGGGAGAGGTATTTCCTGGAGGTGACATGGAGAAATCGAGGGGAGACTTCCTCTTCGGTTGACCGGTGAGGCCCAACCTGGAGTAACTCAGGATGCAGGGACCGCAACGAAGAGGGGGGAAATGCGGAGTGAACGTCACTGCGTACGACTATCACGATATCGCATTCCAATATCGATTTTCTTATTGAAGATGCCACAAACTCTCCTACGACGCACTTGTCATTGTACCATCTACAATCACACGAGCTGTCCAAGTGACAGGTACTAGTATTATTCCCATTAGTAATAGGTATGGCCGACCACCGAAGCAATATCCAACAATGCCGACCGAAAGGCTTGGACCGTCGGCTCCGGAAACCACCATTTCAAAACGAAACGATGCCGTGAACGCTTCCAAGACTTTGGCCTGACCCGACCGAGCCGATGCCTCGTCAGTGGCGTTGTTTCTGATGAATGGTTGGCTCTAGAACCGTCCAAGCTTTATGGGCGGAATTAGCGACTCGTCAACAAACCCTTCTAGAATCGAACTTTTTTTTTTTTTTTTTTTTTTTTTTTGACATATCCATCAATTGATGCTCAACTACTAGATGATATTAGTTTGTCTCTTAGTTCAATAGATGATGGAATAGTCTGTTTTCGCTACGGAGAATAGTTCAATGCCAGAAAACGACCCCCTCGACCCCTTTAAGGGTCAATTGCCCGTTTTCAGCAGATCCCCTGACCAGCATGGCGATGACTAATCGGATGAGGGCGGGAAAACTCTTGTCCCAGCTAGGGCTCCCACGTCATGTGGTCGCTTATTCTCGATGACGTATTCCCGCAAAAACCAGTGCCCGCGACTCCACAGTCCGTAGAGACTTCCTTCTCGGGAACAGTGAACAACAGCAACTTTGCTCCAGTCCGGATCATTCATCTTCCGGTCCATGGGTTCTCTCCAAACGCCACAGCACTGCCCGGCTTTTGTTATATCAGGTGAGTTATTTACGTAGAATACTCCGAACGCCCGTTCCTAGAATCTCGATGGGGAGATCCCGATCGCGGCTCCTGTTCAGTTCCTCGCATGATCTTATCTTCATTGCCACGTTGTGCTCTGATGGGTCATTTGACCTGCTCCTCGGCCACTGCCGATGTCTGGGGTGATCGATCGGCCGATGAACGGTTCTTGACTTGAATCTGATGCTTCTCTGGAAGCTGCTGGAATGCACGGATCTACCGGTTGTAATCTCTCGGCCGTGCACGATGATTGTTCCTTTCGGATTTCCGAGACTTGGCTCTTCCGAGTTCCTAGATTCTATGATTGGTGATGTCTGTTGTAGACAGATGACATGCAGGCAAGCAAGGAGTATACAGTCTTTGCGAGGGGTTTCTCTCCCTGGTCATGGTATTAGAATGTGCCTTGGTTATTCATTTGCGACGCTTTGTCTCTTTTGAGAATGTCAAATGCGTAGATTAGATAAAGTAGAAACATTTGTGCCCTATTTCAATGCCGTAGGCATCTTTTGGTCAATATATATATCCCGGGAACATTTCTTTTTCCATATTACGCACATATTGAGCGTTGACTACACAAAAAGTAAATTGAACGACAATAGTACACAAGGAAATTCATCTACTGAAATAGCCGAGATACTGGTGCCTCCTGCTGAGAATACAAAGCGATCGGATCTTGTTTACGTCTTCGTTGTATCAGGCTCGTGTACATACATGTATAGGGCATAGATCGGCAGTGTCAACAACCAACCTTGATTACTTGGCCAGCTACCCGCGTAAAGCGCTACAGATCTTTTTGCCCGATGATGGAAAGGAAATTTGAGCTGTGTTGGATTGGTACCTCCATCGACTAGTCATAACTAAGCTCTACAAGGAACGGAACTCCGTCCGCTCGCGCACTACTACTGGCATCCGATTCCGAAGAACCCACAACTATCCAGGCTAGCAAATAGAAACCATTTCATTACATCACAGCATTCGGACTGTCAAGAAAGCAAGAGACTAAGCTAATTAATCAAGGACATTCACAGTCGGTGGGTGATACTAGGGTAGTGAACCCCAGTAACCCGGGGTCATTCACGAAAATGTCGCTATCTCCTGCCGGACATTGAGCTTGGTCTTACCTGGTTCCAGACCAGACTTGAAAGCGACCTTGTTCTCAAAGACGAGAACCACATCTGACCCACCGAACTGGAAGTAAGAGATATTGTCACCCTTATTGATGTAGTCGCCTTCCTTGACCGTGATGACAACCGATGACACCTGTGCCATGCCAATCGGCAAAACAGCAACCTTGCCATACTGTTCCGTCTCAAGGACGACCAGCCCACGGGTCTGGCACCACTGGTATCCGGCATCATCCGGAGCATCCAGGTCGTAAAAGTTCTTGTCACCTTTCGATTGGATATGTTTCGAGACCATATGGGGGTCCCGAATAAGCCTCCGATCGCCCGACAAATGCCCGTTCTTGGTGCCGACCTGCAGGTACACCTGATCCTGGATGTTCTTCACTTCGATGACTTTCCCGCTCACGGGCGCATGCTGACGGTGGTAGTCGCCGGGGCCCAGGAACGCATGCATGAAGACCCCGTCGTGGTAGTCGATGCTCGTGGTCTGCAGCAACTTGCCGATCGGCCATTCGACTCCCTTGGCGTTCAGATGGGTGATCGTGACATTGCCATCCTCGATGGGCCAGCATCCGTTGAACTTTGAGTCGGCGACGCTCACGATGACCTTGTCGTCGTCCTTGCCGGCAAGCGGACGAGCGACATCGATATCCTTCCACTCGCGGGCGAACCAGTGGTTGAACGATACCCAGCCGTGCTTGGGCTCCTCCCACAGATCGGCATCCCTGTTGTAGTTCTCGTTCCGGTAGAAAGAATAAACGGAGGCGGCGGATGCTGGTGTCCCCAAGAACTGGCCCTGTTGACGTGCGAATGTCACGAGCCAGTACGACAGCCAACTGAGATCCGTGTTGGAATTCTGCGGTTGAATCTCGGTTTGGAGTCCGCGCAGCGAGGGCTGGTCGAAGAGGTAGTAGAAGACTAGGATCTTTTGGAGGAGTTCATCGCCTTTGCTGCTGACTTTCGGTACCCACTGGAGGAGGTCGTCGCAGAAGCGAAGGTAGTCGTCCAGGGTTCTAATGTCTTCATTGCCCATCTCGTCCTCATCGCCTTCTTTACTGCCGGCCACGGCGGTCTCGATAGCCTCGTTGAAGCGTCTGATGCGGTCGGGGTCGCGACTGATGAAATCTTTAAGGTCGCGGACCAAGGCCTCCTTAGCTCTGTACGTGGGGGCAGACATGGTGGGATCGATGGGGAGAGAGGAGGATGTGTATATTTCGTGAGGTAGGACGCAGTGTAATGATATAGTACGCTAATGCAATTTCGATAGGATGAGTCGAGCGGGTGAAGAGCGAGCGTCTGATTTCTGGTCTTCTCGAGTTAGCAAACCGCCTTTTATAAACGTTCTGAACGGCTATACTCGGCGATCTTTCAGCTCCGTTGGACGTGCCCATGATCAAACGATGTCTGTAGCTGTGGGGACAATATTCACTATGCAGGGGACCAATACTGCGATCTAACTTGGTTAGTGGAGAAGAGCTCCTGCTGATAGTGCCAAGGGGGATTAGAAAGCAATTCATCCAGCCTCTGAGGATATGTGTCTAGTTTCTCGGACACACTCTGAAACAAACGGGGCAAATCTGAGAACTCAGCTGACGATTCTATCACCGTCGTCATGAAGTGATGACTCGGCGCAGCTAGATGGCGACTATCATGCGGTGGTGTGGAGTCGATCCGTAGGTGAAGGATAGTGCAGCGAAGGGTATGCCTTACTCCCCGATTTGGGACTGGAGATGAATCTACGACTTGCTGCCTACGTCCCATTCTGGAAAGAACAGAATCTCCCTGGCCAAGGCTTGTGGTATTGTGCTAGAGTAATAATCCATCCGAGATTCTGTCAGGCGAGCAGGGGTATTGTGCGCAAAGTCATAACGTCACCACTGATGATGGGATGTTGAAGTTCAACAACCCTAGTAGAAAGGTAGGGTCGGTGCGGCTGAATGAACGAACCATTTTTTGACAGGGATTAGCGACCAGCTGAGCTTTGGAAGAGGGGCATCGCGTTTGTGTGGAGACTCAGCTGAGGTTCGTACATATTAACCCCGTCAGAGACTCTCTAGGTAGCCCTTGCGAATTTCTTTTGTCGAATTAATAATCTTACGTGAGACGTGGCAAGTTTCCCTTAACGGCGCCTCCGTTTAGTACTTTTGTCAGTCACACCGTATTCATTTCTACCAGCTAAAAAGACATTTGTTCTGCTCCTGCTTCAAGGGGCTAAGTTCAATTCCGTGAAAATACTTATAACATTCATAAAACGGGCGCTTACACTTGACCTGAGCGCCCTTTCTGCACATATCTCAGCTGCGACTCGAGCAGCCTACAAGATCACTCTAGCGAGGGTCATTATGTAGCGTTGTGTCTACTCACCAGATGAATAAACACTACTTCTGCTGGACATATAGGGGCAAGTGTCCCTCTTCTCCGCTCCGCTCTGCTTCATATACTCTCAAGTCTGGCTATCCAACGGATTACCCGCTCTGTTTTGCCCAGACGTATCTGGTCACTTCTTTTTCAAGGGATAGCCCTAATAAAATATACCTACTCACTCTCCGACCTTATCAACCCTCTTATTTTATTCTTCTTCTATTCAGTGTCTTTCCCGTTTCTTAACTTGTGTATAGAACTAATTTTACTTATTATAAGTTTAACAATTGGCTTGTAACAAGCTATATACCGGCTTACTTCTCTACTGGGATTACAGCCCCGGCACCTTCTAGTGACATTTCACCATCCAACTGAAATATGGTGACTAATATATTGTTAAACCCGCCTGATGAATTGTTGACTGAACTCGGGCGCTGAACTCTAACAGACCCCCGGTAACCAGGTGATGGAGTGTAAGCGCGAGAATCTAATAGAGAACCCCTAAGGCCGTCTACCGAGTATTTATAAAGCCTTGATATAAAGCTGGACCTTCCCCTACAATTGCAATAGCACTCCGGGAGGATTGATATGGGGTGATTGATTGAAAGTGAGTTGTAAGAATTTACCCTGTGATCAAAAAGCTCTTGATTTATGCTGACTTGTCTGTAAGTGTATTACTCTAAAGAGATATTTAAGTGGTGAAAATATAGACATCGACCAGAAACGCTTCCGAGCCTTGAGGATACATCTGTTCTATACTTCTGGCCAAAATAACAACCGGGACGGATAGAATGCGGTGTTTCTTGTGCCCAGGGCTTATACTTCTAGAACAGTGACTGGGGGAAAACTACGAGTAAACCGATATCCCCCAAATCCAATCCATTCTCGGGGTCTTCGTTGCGAACAAGGAATTGACGACATGAAAGCGGTGATACAGGAAGCGGGTCGGCTTTTGGGTGGTGCGCAAGGTGGTCACAGCCGGATATTCGCAAGGCGTTTGCTCGGGGCTGTCAATCGGGGAATCGTCTGCTCGGTCGGCTTTTGGGATTGCTTTTGCGAAGCAGAAATCATCCGCTCACGCGGTACACTGGGACCCAGTGTTTATGCTGTATCACCTGAGGAAGAGGTGCTCTTCATTCTAGTCCACCGGCGAGAGTTGCATATCATTTACTGTCGTGAATGGCATAGGTGATGGTATGGGACAACTCTCAGAGTACGAAGTCTGTGGATTCTGATCTTTTCCTTGGCTGAGGCGTACAGCGCATATTGTTTAACGCTTGCGTGAGAATGAGATGTCTATACATTTCTCTTGGACATTTTTTAGTTCCTCTGCGCTTGACCTTACAGATAGCCATCGGAAACGATTATTCTGTACCGCTTTGAGATTCCCGATTGTGTCGAGTGGATAACCGTCCCCTATGAATGATAGGAAGGAGAGGTGGCTTTGCCGGTCCTGAATGTTGTTTGAACCCGCAACCTGGGTATGATGTTAACAGAACACCACTAGACTCTTGAAGCTCTAATCCCGGTGCTTGTACAGTAAGATTAAAATAGAGCTATAGCAACATGCTAATATGTACTACGTGAATACTTAAGTTTCCGGTCTACCTTACTTATACTAGAGTAAACCACTTTTATTAATAAATAGAACTAAGTAAAGGGTATAAGAGCGATTCCAACCACACCAGGAAGTTGTTTTAAAATTTGAGAGAGATAGTATACTGCTTAATTGATACAGGCAACTAGTAACACTTTAAAGAAGTTACACTTGTCAAAGACTGCTAGAGATTCGCTGAATGTAAAAGGTGGTCAAGTAATTCTATACCGTTGATCGCGCTCGCGTATTGGACTGCGAATCTCGAAGCAACTGGAGCGCGGCTATCTTGATCCGATCGAGGTTGGACGCAGATGGGCTGAGAAGGACGGTCGGAAGCCAGAATTCTCATAAGCCGGCCGACTCCCTCATTACCCGGAGGGCATTCCAGTGCGTCAAAGTCTGCAGCATCTAAAAGTGTCGTACTCAAAGGCATCGTAACCTCCTCGGTCTACCACGCTACAGTAGCAGAGGCAATATCTGGGTCGACGGTGTGAGTGATGAGATCTTCTCTAGCTAGGCTAGAGCTAGAGAGGGTCTCGCTCACCCGCAGCATTTATGTCTCCCAGGCGCTCGTTCTGATCATCCGGCCCTTTGGCTTGTCGCCGCCGTTTCCTTCGAGAACCAATTGAAAACCAGTGGCTAAGGCGCATTTGTTTTGGTCTGTAGCTTCTGAGCCAAGCTCTTCAAGGTGTTCGTGAATTGTATAAGCCGCATGGTCTTGTGTAGAGGGTCCGAGGGTTTGCCCGAGATTGAGGGGTTCGTCGTTTGTGGAGAGCATGTTCAGAGATGAATCTCATGATGTAATTTTGGTAGTTGTTTTTCGAGATTCGTCCCACGCGGTGGTAGCACGCAGAGTACCATGGACACGATGCTGTCTAACAGAGGAAGGAGTATTGCACACGCCAGAACAAGCTCATTGGTAGCGCGGACACTACTGCTGCATCTAGGCGCAGGACCACAGGGTTCCGCGCAGGATGCTGCATCTGCACATCATGATCCTGTGAGAAAGATTCGCCCCGACCATTGCGATTACGCCCTTCGAATTTCGAACTTGGCGCCGGACGGTTTGGACGCCTACACGGAGTCGCAGCGGTCGGATGAGGGAGAGGATACACAAGGGATGAGCGAAAGATGTTGAAGCGGAATGTTCCGGTGGGGTCAGGCGCACTACTAGCCCTAATATACTTTGTAGGGAGAAAACCGGTCCTGCCGAGATAAGCTTGAGCGCTTGTTTCAACGACTGAGATGGTTGCAGTACATAGCGCAGAGGTATCTTCGAGTTAACAATGTCCTAGAGGAAACCGTGTATGACCGAAATCACAGGCGTTAGAACCGCGAGGCAAGTTGTTTGGCAGGTTTGGACTATTCCCTGAAGAGATGCAAGATCAAATGCTGCCCGCCGATTACTCTCTTTCTGTTCAGCATATGTTCGTTGGGTTTTTTGCTGATTGTATCATCAGTCTGGAGAATCTACACATCCTTTTTCGTGCCGCTGGCCTTGACCCACCAGCATCGTCGCTGTCATGGGTCCCGAATTGGGCGGGGGACTGGTCACATATCTTCACTGCACCGGATGTCGACTTGTACCAAGTCGAATGTATCAAACAGTACCTTGGCCATAACGATGTCCGCTGGATAGTGAATGACGCTAAATATTCCGATCTGCAATCTAATATGACTCCCAGGCTTTGTCACTCTCGCGACTGGGTCAGGTTTCTCTTCCATCGGAGGTCTTGCCACCAAGATATTGCTATCGAGAGCGATGCTGGGGTTTTGTCAATATATTTGACCTATCTTTGTATTATACGTTCCCCGGCCGACGGCCATCAGCGACCATGGATCCTCCTCGACTCTCGAGGTTCGTGGGGCGACGGCTTCTGTTTTCTGACCTCGGACTTTGCATTGGACACTATCGGGGAACCGAAGCAAGACCATATTTTTGTGCTTAACCCTCGAGACTCGAATCTGATTTATCTCATTCTACGCTAGCTCGATACACCCGGAACGTTCAAATTCGTCGCTGCATGCACGCACTTACTCCTTGCAGAGACTATTCTCTGGTTCACCCCCTCTCCCTTTGCGAATCAGCAGCTCTGCTGATGCGATCGAACAGATACGCGAGGAATTGGACATGGACCTAGCGGCGGATCGGTTCGGCGCACTAAATGCTTCTTCCCAGGTGCGGAAAAGGTAAAGGATACACTACCCGCCTATCGCCACATTTACAATCAAGAAGACTGCTCTTTGTCCACATTCGAGGAATGGCGCTTGTCAAAGTTGGATTTACACTACCATCCGCGTATCATCGATGGCTTCCTGGGCTTATCAATTCCGTTCTTCTCAGGTCACTGGGAGGGAATTAACTCATTCGGTAATCGGCTAGAGGTTGTCACGCTCAGGCTTTGCGATTTGACTATGCCCATCACGAATTTCTGGGAAAGACGCAACTGGGGAAAGTGGGAAAAACCCAGGAATCGTCCACAACCTCCTAAGGCAAATGCTAGAATCCCCCTCGAAGTCCGTCAGACGGTCCAGGCGAGGGCTCCGATGTGGGAGCTGAATTTCTTGCATTTTTGGTGTATCCATGTGTCGCGAGTTCACCGGAGTTTGGGGTGTGCTATCGACGATCTAGAGGCTCTACTACTTGGGCAGAATCCTCTCAGCGAGCAGCATCATCTCACTGCGTGCCTTCGGATCAACTAGCAAAGTGTTTCGGTGCTGATGGACGTACATATCAAGTTAACGCCGTCCGGACTGGGCCGCTGTGAGGAGATTGTATCTTTCGGTCAGCTAGTTCCGTGTTCCTTTTTAAATTCCCAGCAGGTAAAGGGGGCTCACTCAATTTGTATATTGATTATTTAGACGTTAGAAGTTCTGACAGAGGTTCTGTGTATCTTCAAAATGGTCAAATCGATTATACTGAGCTGCCCTGTGTAGGACAAACTATCGTAGGAAACTTGAAGCTTTTGGTATGTAACAATCCTTCGCTGGACGGGATGTTAGCCCTGTGTGATTACATATACAAAAGGGACCAGGATATCGATGCAAAAGGAACTGGGATAATTAAAATCACGTGATTTGAATAGGAACTCCGGCCGATATAGTTAGGGCTATTCTAGCAGGCGAGTTCTAATGACAATCAAATGCCAAATAAACTACAATGTAATGCTTTGTACTCCGTATACTGTCCCGGTAAAGGTCCACCAAGATTTTTTTATCCATTTCCACCATCTTCTGATGCTGTTAATAGTCATTGAGCAAGGGTCTTGAGGTTCGACTAATCGGAGTCTCCTGGTGCTTACTCTTTGGGGCCAAACGGTACCTCGTAATTGGCCTAGAATTCAACATTCCACGCACCTCTCCCCGGAAAATAAGTTTGATGGAGCTACCGTGGAGCATCCCATTCGTCCGACGTGCGTGTGCATAAACATTCGGCGACTAGAGATTAACCCAAGCCCAATTATCAATAAGCACTAGTCTCTTTTTATCTCACCCAACCTCCAGAAATTCTTTCATTTATCCTGCGTCCTAGTGTGATCCATTCTGTGCCCATAAGATTACACGACTTGAAGACCTCACTCTCCCGATAAAGAAATTACCAGCCGCCATGGAGCCTGTACAACGGTCGCCATCACCGACAATTGAGGAAACGGAGGCGACGCCTCTGTTGGTGGAAGAGCCGGAGGATGATCTTCCCACACGCGAACAGCACCGCCCGTTCAATGCGAAGCAGGCCCGGCGACTGTTATTCTTGATTTGTTTCTCTGTGGTGACAATCGATTTCGGCGCATTTCTATCCATCGCACCACAGATTGAAATCTTCGAGTCGATCATCTGTCGAAAGCATTATCAAGAAATTGGGGTCTTCGCTGCAGACTCCTTGTGCAAAGCACCGGAAGTCCAGGGAGAGCTGGCCTTCTTGAATGGCTGGATGGATACTCTTGATGAGGTTCCTGGCATTCTTTTGGCTATCCCATATGGGCTGATGGCAGACAGATTGGGTCGCAAGCCGGTCTTGCTGCTCAGCCTCTTAGGTCTCATACTGGATCAAATAACATTGCGTTTAATATGTATGTTGCTAAAACAGTTTGCGACAATTTCTTCCATTGAATTAATCACTAATCTCATTATTCCTGTAGCCTGGTACAGTGACATTATTCCCCTTCGAGCTATTTTGTTCGCCCCGTTATTCTTAATCTGTGGCGGCGGCTCCCAGATTGCGACGTCGATGGCTTATACTATGGCGACAGACATCGTCCCAAGCGAGGAAAGGTATGGAACTTCCCATTATTGGATGATTCGCAGCACTCTCACAACTCATGGCGCTTTTTAGGTCTTCCCTCTTCTTCAAAGTGGCCGCGGTGGTTTTACTTGCACAAGTGATCGCCGTCCCATTAAGCGCATTGTTGGCAACTTCGTCGCCATGGTGTCCATACTTGCTTGGACTCCTGTGCATAGTCGTCGGCATGTCCGCCGCCCTGCTCGCCTCGGAAACCAGGGGTTTCAGGCAACAACCCGATGAGCATGTTAGAAATAGCGCTACCGATCGTGTCCACCCTGTCGGCACCAATCATACAAAGAGTCAACACTTGTGGGCACGCACATGGGAGGCGGCCAAAGATTATACCGCGACCATACGATCGAATGTCAACAGAAACATAGTTTGTGTTTCATTAGCTTTCCTCATGGCCGGTATCGGAACCCAAGCCCTTCAGCTTGTGATTCAATACGCCTCTAAGCGATTTTCCTGGAGCCTTTCCCGTGCTAGTCTGTTGCTCACGGTAAATGGTATCGTCAATATATTTGTATTTCTCGTCGTCTTCCCGCAGATTTCTCAAATCCTGGTCAAACGCATGTCCGCGACTGAAAAGGACCTCCGCATCTCGAGAGGAACTGCATGGGCCTTAACAGTAGGCGCCGCTCTCATGGCGCTCGCTGCTCATTCGACCCTTTTTATGATTGGTGTATGTGTGTTTGCCGTTGGATGTGGCTTCACCTCCGCGTTCCGGAGTGTGGCGACAGGTCTGGTGGCGCCTTCTCATGTTGGAGTACTTAATACGACCATTGCAATTTCCCAGGGTATTGGGTCTATGATGGCTGGACCACTGCTGGCCGCTGCTTTCCGTCGCGGAATGGCTCTCGGGGGCTTTTGGTTGGGTCTGCCTTACATGGTTGCTGCTACGCTTTTGTTCGGGGTTAGTTGCTTGACTCATGGCATTCGTCCTTTGCGGAAGGATTAAGGCATGTAATTCCTGAAAGTTTATCCTGCGGCGATCAATTCGTGGCCTGATGGAAGGTTTGTTTTATATCTAGCAATCTCCTTTTTTTTTTTTTTTTTTTTTTTGGCATACTTGGCGATAGTTGCTAACCAGAGAATAAGACGTATATCGATAGAACCTCGCATCGATTCAATATCCACCAAACTATACACGATCCGTATACGAGTGATCCTTACTTACCTCCCCGCAAAACGAACCGGACCTTCGGTCATACATTTACCTCACTTGGTCAAAGAAAGATTGCCATTCGAAATTTGCCGAGGCTTTGCCTACCACGGAACATGATTGTGGGAGACCGCTAGCCTTGAACTATCTCCGTCCATCTATCTCCTCGTGACCATGGGGTGTCCTCCTGAGCTTCTGTGCGCTGGGAAATTGCATGTTCGGACAGCATTTAAGATGCTGCCACCGAGCGTCATGGCAAGGAAGGAACATCGTGAGTTTTGGGGCAACATGGTATTAAGCTTTGGGACAGCTTAATTGACGAAAGTGTATGGTGTAACCTAGGCTAGATTCGTTTGTGAATCATGATACCCATTGAGTCTGCCATCGAATTATCTAATGCATAGATTAGCTGCGCACAGAGTGCTACTATCCTAGCCTGCCAGATTACGAGATGAGCAAGTTTTATCTCGGTGTCGCAATTGTGCTGGAATTGAAGAATAATAAACCTTCTTCAAATTCTCCCCATGTAGTGGAAGTAGTCCTTATCAACGGTGTTGCAGGCCATACCATGGAAATCACGGAAGTATCGGAACAACCGCGAGCCGGAGGAAGGCAGTGATAAACCACAATAGGGCTTGCTTTCCTACTCATCAATCTCTCAACCCGGTTTGCTTTGCCATAGAGAGGATCACAGGACCCTCAGCGTCGAGAAGACACCTGCATGAGAATCTGCAATAATCATATCTTTTGCGGGGATCCGCTCCATTAGGGCTAGTGCCAGATCCATACTGTATTTGCAACGGCCAGAGGCATTTCAACTACCGAGGGCCATTCTCCACTATTCCCCATATCCCACGGACCAAAGCACCTGCAGTGCCGGGTAAATTAATCAAGTTTAATTAACGCTCTCCACAGCTCTGCATGGGGCCCAGTCGGAAAGATGTCCTTCAACCGTTGCTGCAATCTGACTCGACCGCACCACCACAAACGGCAAAATGGGTCCGTTCCGAAAAGAGACATGAAGCTGGATTCTGGATACGGAGCGGAGCATTGCCCGACACATACACATTGCACTCCCAATGTCTATCAGATGCGTAATTTCGACGTCTATAAAGAGTGACCGTCCGTGTTCGGTTCGAGTTCTTCTCAGCTCAGCTCCGAGACAACAACTAGAACATAACAACACTCCAGAGTCGCCGTCATGAAGCTGTCTCCCTCAATGCTCGCCGCGGCCGGCCTGGTGTCGGCCCAATTGGCCGCTGCCCTTCCTCAAGCAACCCCATCCGCCACCTCCGGCTCTTTCGCTAGCACTTCCGGTCTCAAATTCGTCATCGATGGCAAAACGGGCTACTTTGCCGGGTCGAACTCCTACTGGATCGGATTCCAGAAGAACAACGCCGATGTCGACCTAGTGTTCAGTCACCTGCAGGAATCTGGTCTCAAGATTCTTCGTGTCTGGGGATTTAACGATGTTAATCAGAAGCCCACCGATGGGTCAGTCTACTACCAGCTCCTGGCAGACGGTAAAGCCACCGTCAACACGGGCGAAGACGGCCTCCAGCGACTCGACTACGTTGTGTCCTCGGCTGAGAAGCATGGCATCAAGTTGATCATCAACTTCGTCAACTACTGGGATGACTACGGTGGCATCAATGCTTACGTCAAGGCTTTTGGTGGTTCAAAGACCCAATTCTACACCAATGAGGCGATGCAGTCAGCCTATCGCGCGTATATCAAAGCCGTCGTTTCGCGCTACAGTGACTCTACGGCTGTCTTTGCTTGGGAATTGGCCAATGAGCCTCGTTGCCAGGGGTGCGATACGTCTGTGCTGCACAACTGGATCGAAAGTACAAGCAAGTATATTAAGGAGCTGGATTCGAAGCACATGGTTGCCATTGGTGACGGTACGTTTCCTCTATCCCCACTCATTGAGAGGAGGTCTAACAAAAGCAGAGGGCTTCGGTCTTGACACTGGCTCCGATGGTAGCTACCCATACGGATACTCGGAAGGCAGTGACTTTGCCAAAGGCCTGACTATTCCTACGATTGACTTTGGCACCTTCCATCTCTATCCTAGTAGCTGTAAGCTGCTCCCTACTCAAACTGGATCAGCTATGAATGAAGCTAATATTGCTAGGGGGTACCAATAATGACTGGGGTAACGGCTGGGTGACCTCACACGGCGCTGCGTGCAAGGCTGCGGGCAAGCCTTGCCTTTTCGAAGAGTACGGAGTGACTTCGAACCATTGCAACGTTGAGAAACCCTGGCAGCAAACGGCGCTGAATACTACGGGCGTGTCTGCGGATCTGTACTGGCAGTACGGTGATCAATTGAGCTATGGACAGTCCCCGAACGATGGCAATACATTTTACTATGGAACGGATGAGTTCAAGTGTCTGGTGACTGACCATGTTGCGGCTATTGGTAGTCGTTGAGCTAACTCAAGTCCCTATGGGTCGGGATCGATGTCTATAAACCTGATAGGTGTTGAATTTTCAATGCGGTTAGGTCAATAGATATCACACTTTCTAACGAGTCGGATTACGGTTGTTCCTTACAACAGTTGTTGGCTCTCCACGCCGAGCAAACATTTTACTTTAAGATTAACTTATACTGAGCAAGGCTCTTCATGCGAGCCTAATATATGAACATGAAAAGTGTGACTGTGACCCTAGAAATGGCATGGGATAGTCGAGAGAATACTCCAAAACCCAGGACCACAAGACAATGAATACTTCAATGAAGAAACCATAAGTAGATGGAGCACACTTTAATGGAGAAACACGCACAAGAGCAGAGCCTGTGGCAGAAAGGGGAGAATATTTTTGTTCATACTTTATAGCTAGCATAATATTACTCAATATAAATGAAGGACGAACAAAAAGAAGAGTCCGCTCCATGCCCTATCAGATGCGCGAATCACATGACCCAGGGGCAGTTTGGAGACTAACAGGGATAGTATCAGCTAAAAATATCAAGAGACATCCAATAGTCTAACGGCGAACCTTGCAGGACTCATTTTTCACGATATTTTATTCCTTCTTTTTCATCTACCTCTCTTACTCAAGGAAAATTCTTCGATCGTTGATTCTTATTGGTCTATATCTATCAGCTGTGGCTGCCGGTCAAGGTGCAGCCTTCTCGTCTCGAGCAGGTGGTGCAATAGGCAACGAAAGAGAAAAACGAGAGAATGAGTGTGAGAATCTCGGCATTACGACGCTAGCATTGCCTAATCGCCCATATGTCCAACAACCCCTAATCGGAATGTGCAGGGTACCCAGTCGGGGGAGATTAGAAGCATGCGTGACAATTCCCATTAGACTGATAACTCGGTTAAGATGGGAGGAAAGGAGGCAGGATTACAGCAGAAGCCAAGTATTACTCTTCCTCTTTTATTCTTTTCTTTTATGATAAACAAATCCTGGTAATTCTGGTGGAAATGGACTCGCGAAAGGCGGTTGCGTGCATTGTGCATACTGCCATCTTCAATGTGACTGTCAAAATGCGAGAAAGAACTGTTTAAAGACTTTTCATTTAGGTAAGCGCCTTTCTCTTATATCAATCTTTCAACTGCTGGAGTCATTCTAATTTCCAAAACTATAGAAAAAGCAGTTCGAGTTCTCCAATCGGATTAGTCAGTATTCCGTACTAAGTAGTTCACTGCCTTACGCCAAGACTCAGGCACCAATAAGTCTGACTCCTGTACAGTACAGACAGACAGACAGACAGACCCGACACCTCAAATCCCGCTCTCTCATACCTATACTCAGAGTATTCTTCTTTGAATCTCCCAATGAGCAAATTACCACCACACTCAGATCCCAACGATCTCCCTCCGCCTTACGAACAAATTGTCTCGACGCCACCTCCGTTCGACAACCCCGAGGACAACTCTTTAGCGGGTCGATCGCTAGCGGGTCGATCTCCGGAGACATCTCCAGCTTCCAGCCGTCAACTGCAGCACACGACCGCGTCGGAACCCGTCGAGCGAGCCTCCATAACACTATCACCCTTCCTCAGCAATGATCCCTCGGCCCTTCACAGTCTCATTCGCCACGAAGCCCACATTCCGCCGCGGCCGGATCTGTGTGTCCGCGGCGTGCACAATGAGACCCACCCTGACGGGAATAATCGCAAAGAGAACCGCACCGAATCGGTAGTCGATTTCGATTTTCGGATCGATTTGACAAAGTATCTGGTGGGCGATCTGGATCGCGATCAGGGCTGGCAGCAGTTGCGCGTGGCGCGGGATGGGGACGGCCTGAACCTGTACCGGGGTGGGAGATGTCGGTCGCGCAGGTGGAAGGGGCACGCAAGGGACAGAGCTGTGAGACTAGAAGAGGGTGTGGATACTGAAACTGTTGGTTTGGTGGAGGAGGATGCAGGTCCGGACCTCCTGGGTTGGTGTGAGAGATTCTGTCAGGACCCATCACCAGTTAAAACGTACGTTTCGCATCCCAGACTGTGATTCATTCTAATCGACCGGCGCAGGTTCACCTTCACTCGTTCCTTTGCAAACTTCAACCCATCCATTATCCAGTCCTCTTTAACCTCCCATCTCCGCTCCCTCAACTACCAAGGTAACATTCAGATATCTACATCCTTCTCCAACCCCTCGTTCACCGTCTACTCTCCCCACTGGATCAACCGCGCCCGCAACAATAGCTTCGTGTACTATACCTGCCTAATCCTTCAACTGTGGCTGATTACCTGGCCAATCATTTGGCTTCTGGAACGCCGATATGCAGTCGTGGACTCGGTCTGGCTGTTCTCTCGAGAGGTCGGAACGCAGCAAGTCTACGCGCGCGATCGCGACGAAGCCGGTATCGCGGATGATCTAGCTCCGGTGGTTACTCAGGCGGCATGGGAACGGCGATTGGATGGTCGGTTCCTGACCGACCAGGATATGCGACTGCTTCGGCGGCTTGAGCGAGAGGGCCGAGAGCGTGGTGGGCGATTGCTGGTTGTGAATTGGGATCAGATCAGCGGATGGGGCCGCGACGAATATACATGACCCAGACGATACCTTGATCGCGGCGTTCTGATACGTCCCGAATGACATTCATTGAACATAGTCTATTGGTTGTGACTAGCTTAGCGAGCTCGCTTATTGCTTACTTATTCCTGTTTCAAGATAGGATTAATGAACTCCTAATGATCTCCTACGACGTATGAATGGATGATAAGGGACTTGGTGTATATCTCATGGTGTCAGAGATCCTCCAGTATCAGTTTCACCGGCATCGTACGACCGGGCCGCTATCGCTATCGTATGTACAGCACATGCGTTTGGTCCGAGGGCTTCAGATGACACAAGGGGCAATATTCCAGAAAGGAGCCCCTACTGCATGTCTACACATAAGCGAGGCGCCCGTGGGTCTCCCTCGAGATATACTTCAGCCCGACGTGCACTGAATGACTCCCTTACTGATAAGACTGTCTCCGGACCGGTGTCCGGACCGGTCAATTAAGATTTAACTATCCGGGGTCAAAGTTTAGTCTGATCCAGTGGCTGAACGAGGGATTATCATGCAGATGGTAAGGCTAGTAGTAGGACGGCCGTTGATATCGTTCGCATGGCTGACCCCGTGACTTCGGGCAGACCCTAGTTTGATATACATACCAGAGGTGATAAGGGATATTGAGTGAATTGATAATCGTTATTTTTATTTTTTATTTTTCTCTTGCTCTTTAAACATCCCATCACATAACCTAACAAATTCCAGTAAGATAAACCACGCCACCGGGGGCAACTAGTCCCTCGGAAAATAGAGACAGACAAGAGAGCGAAGGAAGTCAACCGCTGATAAGCGTGAACCCTAAAGTCAGCCACAGTAGAGTCAGGTCCAATCACCATTCCTTCAACACGACGCAGAGAAAACACAATTTCCCCGCATCCAGAGTAGTACTAGTAGAACTAAGGAAGTACCTAGTCACTAGCTATGTGGGCTTCTTATCTAGACACCGTACTGGACTTCATTTCCGTCCACCCATGGCTCGTTCAACCACTGAGAACAGGGAACGATTCCCCATAGTGACCAACTAGGACCAAGATGGTTTGAGGTCCAACACCCCTGCCCAGATCTGAAAGTAACCGATAAGACACGGCCTGCGCCCGAATGACCGGGCACCTCTCGCCCTTTATATAACCGAGGGTATCCCGCGGGTGGCCTCATCTTTTGTCGCTGAGCAACTGTTTCCCACTTCCCTTCCATCCCCTGTGAACAACCGCACAACATGGCGCCCAGCGAGAAACCAACGGTCGCCCCTGCGGCGTCCTATACCCATGATCCTGAATCCGCGGATGTCAAGACTGGCACCATCCAAGCGATGGTCGAGGCGGACCTGCTGGATGAGAGGTACATGAATACCCAGCGGGGCCTCAAGACTCGACATGTACAACTGATGGCATTGGGAGGCACAATCGGCACAGGTTTATTCGTCGGTTCTGGTCAGGCTCTCAAGATTGGAGGCCCATTATCGCTTCTTTTGGGTTACATGTTTATCTCAGCGTTGATTTACGCCCTCGTCACGGGGATCGCAGAGGTTGGAGCCTACTTGCCCGTCCATGGTGGCACGATGAGCTATCATGGTTTTCGCTACGTCTCGCGGAGTTTGGGTTTTGCCATGGGATACTTGTACTGGTACTCACTGGCTATTCTGGCCGCCTACGAGATTGTCGCCGCATCGATGGTCATCGAATACTGGCCGAACAGCGTCCATATCGCCGTGTGGATTACTATCATGCTCGTTGTCATCCTGGTGCTCAACTTTCTACCGGTCGGTGCATACGGAGAGAGCGAGTTTTGGTTCGCCGGAATCAAGATCATCACCCTTATCGGCCTTCTGATCCTCTCCTTCATCCTGTTCTGGGGCGGTGGTCCGAACCGTCAGCGTCTCGGCTTTCATTACTGGAAAGACCCTGGTGCGATGAATACATACCTGGTCAGTGGCGATCGCGGTCGCTTCGTTGGTCTCCTGCAATGTATCGTCAAGAGTGCGATCGCATTTCTGTTCGCCCCCGAGCTCGTTGTCATCAGCGGAGGTGAAATGGAATCCCCACGCCGGAACATCCCCAGAGTCGCGCGTCGCTATATCTACCGACTAGTCTTCTTTTACTTACTCGGTTCGCTCGCGATTGGCGTCATCTGCCCTTCAAACGCCGACCAGCTAGTCAACGGTAACGGCAATGATGCCTCTTCCTCCCCGTTCGTCGTCGCCATCTCCAACGCCGGCATCCCCGTCCTAAGCCACATCGTCAACGCAGCCATCCTCACCTCCGCCTGGTCCGCCGGTAACTCCTTCCTCTACATGTCCTCGCGCTCCCTCTACGGTCTCGCCGTCTCCGGCAACGCCCCCAGCATTTTCAAGGCCTGCAATCGCTGGGGCGTCCCCTACTACGCCGTCGGCGTCTCGTCCCTCTTCCTCTTCCTCGCCTACCTCGCCGTCGGCAGCGGCAGCTACACCGTCTTCAATTGGCTGATCAACTTCACCAACACCTCAGGCTTCATCAGCTGGACCTGTTGCGGCATCATCTACATCCGGTGGAACAAGGCCATCCAGGTCCAGGGGATTGAGAAGCCCTACCGCTCCGTGATGCAACCCTACGGCATGTACATCGGCATGGCCGGTGCGATCTTCCTGACTCTGATCAACGGCTTCACCTGCTTCTTCCCGTCTGAGTGGTCTGCGTCGAACTTCTTCACCGCCTACATCGGTGTTCCTGCGTTCTTGGCCCTGTACTTCGGTCATCGGGCTCTGTTCTGGCGTGATCCGTGGGCCTGGAGACCGGAGGAGGTGGACTTGCAAACTGGGTTGCAGGAGATTTTGGCCGCAGAGCAACCGCCCCGCCCGAGGGATACGTGGGGGAGGAAGTTGATGGCGATTGTGGAATAGAGGCTATCTTTTTGTTGGTTGTTCGAGGGCTGTTTTCGGGTACGCTAGGTATAGGGGTCATGTGTGCGACTGTAGTTTAAAATTTCTTTGTTACCTTATTAGTATTTCCGATCTGAGTGATACCTGTGCAATTGCAATGGGGTGTTGTTATGATAAGAGACGTATTACGTATGGGAATTGATATGATATGCTTGACCCACCGGACCCGTTCACCTTATCTTGAGTTGTGCTGATAAAGTGATGGAAATGGAAAAGTGGTCCCTTGCTTTTCTGGGTCCTCTCTTGGTGTCCACGTGGACTGGCCTGGAGTAGTCTGTTGACTAGTGGACTTTTGTTTTTCCTGGTATTTGACACCTCAGGCTTTTTTTCGAGATGAGCGCAGAGCAAACATGCATTTTACTGAGAATAATGACACATGTATGATTGAATATGCTCGATATTCAATGTTGTAGGCGCAATGATGGCATTTCAACTTCCTTCTAGTGATGTGAGCCTTACAGTGAATATTCTCTTGAAAAATATAATTTATTTATTGGCTGTGTTCCGTATACTACTCCGTTTATATATTTTCTTGACGAAAGAAGTCGACATTCAAATACCGCCCGACAAACACAACGTGATGGAGTCTAATCAAAATATAGAGCTCTTGAATTTGACATACAGGAAATTAAGTAGAGTAAATGGATTTTTTGGATCGCTCCAAGTCGAGCTAAGCTTACTATAGGACCTTGGAGTAAATGCGCGGGAGGGCGAGAAAGCAAACATTGTTGCAAGTAAGATGCAAAGTGTGCAAAGCGTGCAAAGATCCTGAGGCTGCAAAGACGCAAAGGTGCAAAAAGTGCAAACTGCCTTGACCTCGGCACTTTCCTAAAACAGAGCCCGACGATGAACATACTGGAGCATTCGTATGCGAACTAAATCGACTGTCTCTTGGTTGCTAACCATCGACCCCTGCAATGAGAACAACGAACCAGACCATGGGGTCATGTGAGTTCGCACATGAAATGATGACTTTCACTAGTCAGCTTGAACCAGCGAACAGACATCGCACAGCACTCCAGCCGAGAACTATCCTCGACTCGAATTCTGTGCTTTGGCCGGACACTTCCAGAACTTGATTGACGGGCATCCCTCTATTGATGAGGTAAAGAAACTGAATTCCCAGTTTCTAGTATTGACATACGCCGAGGCCTTCCCTTCGGTTGTCTACGGTGTCTGGTTTCGGATCATCTTGCCTGTTGTTCCTGCATTATTACTCGATGCTACCAAAGAACCAGTATCGCATGGAGTTCGTGAAGCTGGAATCTGGGCGCTGGCTCGAGCTTTCCATAGCAAGAACTGGAAAACAGAAGGGTGGGACGCGGTTGGCGGCGCAGAGGGACTTAAAAGACCTCCTTACTCACCTTTTAGTGAGGGAAATCATCTTGACTTTGAAATCGATTGTGAAATGCAAGTATATGTCCGACCACGATGTTGTATCGGTCTGTATTGAGGAAATCGTTTATCTGTTGCAAAATGATGAACTAGTTCGTTTTTCACCACACCTTTTGCGCTTGTTGTATCCGTTGTGCAGTTCATCTTTCATGAAGAATATGCTGTCCACTTTACCAGAGGGGCAACTGCTGTCATGGCTAGAGTTCTCAAAATATCGGAGGCCTATGTCGCGTGCAACCGATTTAATAGCGCTGCTATCATTTTCGGATCGACCGGAGCTGGCCGTTGATGTTGTACACAGTATGCTCTAGCGTCTCCCCGACGCTTCTTCGTATTTTTGAGCGTCAAAATGAATAAGCCTGGCAAGGCGACTCCACCCTAGTTGGGCCGAAGATCTGGTCACACGATTGGCGATGTTAATGCACGAAGACCTTGAACAGGATGAGAGACGGAGCACTCGAGACATGGTAGATCAAGTCGAAGATGTAAGCCAGCCAAAGCGCTCCATAAAGATTACCCCGGTTAAAATGTTTGCTGAAAATCTCGCTAAAGCCAACTTTATCCCCACCACGATAACCATATCTTTTCTCCCAAATGGTGTTACCGTGGAAAAGGTAGCGAAGGAGTACATCGCCCGTGCTGCAATCATGGCACGAAACCCGATTAAGTTCGACTCGAGGCTCGGTAGAATAGTTGTCTCTACTATGTTATCGGGGGACTACGAAGGCTTCGAGGTCTAGATATATACAATCCACTCCTATACAGATATATAATCCACAATATACTACCTACAATACAATAGAATACAATCTACCAACCCCCTACCGCACAATATAAAACCCATTAACCCCAACCTCCCGATCCCGAACCCCCGCCGTCGCAGACCGAACCCCAACCCAATGAAACGGCACCCTCTCAACCACCCTCTCAGCCCTTAGCCGCGCCCCCTCCACTC
>MBFL02000192.1:0-69243 GCA_001696595.2 Aspergillus hancockii
CCCCGGTCCCGGCCCCCGCCCCCAAGCACTATCAGCGCGGTCTCCGAACACACATGGATCCATTCCTTACACTGCTGGCCCAAGAATAGCACCTAACCCTAGTATAACGACAAGACCCAAAGTTGACTTTGAAACGGGACTCGCTATCGATTTGTCATCATGGAAAAAGCATACCCTTAGGATATCGGTATCATAGACGCAGGATGATGGATCCTGTTGAACTTCCACATTAACATCACAATACTGGAAGCAATCGTGATCGTATGGAGTCAGTTTCGACGTTCCGCAGCATTTATGTCTCACTTCCAGTTCCGTGACGTTGGTGTGGTATGGGAAGCCCATAATACTTTGCTTGTAAGTGGAGGGGCTGAGAGGGCCTCTGGACAACTTGTGCTCATGCTGATGTCTCAACTCGGGAGAAAAGATGGGAAATAGTTTGAATTGGATAAGGGGTTGTTGACTGAGAGTTTCGGTTTTCTAGGTAGAGAAGATGAGTTTTCGTTTCTCGGAGGTATCTAGGAAGGAGCAGTTCGAACGATTTGGCCAGGATGTGGGTGATCCAACATTAGCGAAATGAGATGGTATCGAGGGCTTGACCAAGATCTTATGTTGGGCGAATGAACTATTGAGCAGGCCTTACAAGGAATGAGATCCTGGATATATCTACTAGATGATAAATTAGGTTCATGAACCCGGTGTAAGAAACTAGACAACCTACTAGGGGCTCACGAACCAAAGAATATCGTGAGTTCAAGGGTCTATAACATCATTCCCCGAACTATATTAGATTTTAGGCCACAAATTTCTGTTATTATCTAGAACTCCACTTAGCTACTAGCTACAGTCGGACACTGACTTCCAACGAGCACAACAGATACTAAACAACGAATTGACAAACAAGCATTGCATCAATTGTTGGATAGAGACATGCAACTCGGGAGAGGATCGTATGGCTTCATCCGAGATGATCTGCAGGATGCCGTTTTGGTGCCTGGATCAGACCGTCCGCCTTATTTTCATATTTCCCGCTAGACCCTCCTACTTAAGCAGAGGTAAGATTTTAGCGCCGGTTGCACTTCAATTCGAAGGCTCTGCACAGGGCTCAGCCATATGTCCGCATGCGGGGATTATCGGCAGGGCAGTATTTGTTGGGAATTGGTAGGGTTGTTGTACGAGGAAGAAGCGGTAGTTGCTTTAGCTATGAGACTCCATGGAGCTACGTTTTGATGAAAGGACTCGGAACTGCATGATGGAACGAAGTGTTCGTTCAATGCCATGTATTCAACCCTAATTGTACTTTTATTCACAGAACGCTATCATAGTCCAATCCATTTTTGCAACACCATAAATGTGCCTAAATAATAAAGCTCCGCTCGATTAATCGGGCAGCGAGAAAAAATTAAGCCGAAAAATTAATCTTTTTATCGATCTAGTTGGACGCGCCATTAACCGCCAATTTCTCCCGGCGAGTACGAACCGCCTGGGCGAGGTTCGCCAAAACGGATTCTGTGTCTTCCCAGTTGATACAAGCATCGGTGATACTGACACCATACTTGAGGCCGGCCTTGCCTTCAGGAGGAACCTTCTGGTTACCTACAAAACGACAGTTAGCAACTCAAATTCGAAAATGCAAAGGAAAGAGCGAGTATACCCTCGTTAATGTTACTCTCAATCATAACACCCATGATCGCGGTCTCCCCCGCAGCAATCTGCTCCGCAAGCACAGCGGCCACCTTGGGCTGGTTCTTGTGGTTCTTTTGGGAGTTACCGTGACTGCAGTCGACCATGAGACGAGGTGCGAGGCCCTGTGCGGTGAGTTTGGCCTTAGCCTCGGCAATGCTCTGAGCGTCATAGTTGGGGCCCTTCTTTCCACCACGGAGGATGACGAAGCAGTCGGGGTTGCCCACGGTGCCAACGATGGAGACCACACCGGGCTTGGTAACGGAGAGGAAGTGATGGGGGTGCTTGACGGAGCCGATGGCGTCCACAGCAACATCCAGAGAGCCATCAGTGCCGTTCTTGAATCCAACGGGGAAGGACAGACCAGAGGCCAGCTCACGGTGAACCTGCGACTCGGTCGTCCGAGCACCAACCGCACCGACGGAGAGACAGTCAGCCAGGAACTGTGGGGAGATGGTATCCAGCATCTCGCTAGCAATAGGCATGCCCTTGTTGGTCAAGTCGACGAAGAGCTGGCGGGAGGTGCGCAGACCCTTGTTAATCTTGAAGCTGTTATCAATGTCGGGGTCGTTGATAAGGCCCTTCCATCCAACGGTGGTACGAGGCTTCTCCAAGTAAGCGCGCATGACAATCAGGAGCTCATCGGTGTATGTCTCCTTCAATTTTACCAAGCGGTCGCAGTATTCAAGGGCCATTTCGGGGTCGTGGATGGAGCAGGGTCCTACGACAACCAACAGGCGGCGTTTATCGGTGTCCGTGCCATGAGCGATTGCGCTCGCCTCCTGACGTCCTTGCAAGACCGCCTGTCTGGACTTGTCTGTCAAAGCGATCTCATGTTGGAGAAGGTTTGGGGGGGTGAGAGGGTTGTATCCTCGAACTATGCACGTTCGGCGTCAGTGAGTGATGCGATCCGACCATGGGCGATAAGAAATTGACATACTTCTCGAGTCTTCCAAATGGTTGGTATCCCCTACGTTAGGGTTTTCAATGAAGAACTGTGGAATTTAATGAGTAGCTGTTTCAACAATTGGCGCGGTTGTGTGGACGGAGTTGACTCACAGACATGGTGGGTGGCGGGGAGGGAGATTGAGGGGATCAACAGATACAAGTCGATTGAGTATGGAGGGGCAAGGAATATGTATAATTAAGACCTTGAAGCGGTTGAGAAATGAGAAAGCCGACGGAGACCAAAGCTATGGAAAGAAACAAAACTCCGGGCGGGGTATCTTCAGGAAGAGAGAGTATGACAGCAGGAAGAGAACTATATTCAGAAAAGGATTTTGTTGTATGATCCTGACATCTTGCTTTAATTTAATTTTTAATTTTTATTTTTATTTTTTTAATTTAATTTTTTTGACTCCTATGTCGGCGACCCAGACGAGTCATACTTGCCTCTTCGGTCACGTTTAGCACGTGAATCCGGTGAACCGGAGGAATGCGTTGCCTCAGGTTCGTAACCTTGATTTGCTCGGCTGTCATTCGCTGACCAGTCAATAGAACATATTTAGGGTCAACGAATAGGTGCGATTGAGCTCAAGCATAATGGTACAACACTGGTGAAACTGAGGGTTTTCCTTCTGTGTTCGTAATATATCGGTGAGGCGGGTAATAGGGATAGCAACAACCATGAGAACCCATGATGAACACGGCGCTCTTTCCAACATAATGATAAAAGCACAAGACCCCCTAGTCCCCAGGTTCCATTTCTCCTCGCAGTGGAAATCACACTGAGCTTCAAGGGCTCCTGTGTCTCTTTCTCTTCATTTCTTCCGAGTTTGAGTCAAGATGGGAGTTTGTTCTCTTCCGTGCACACCGCTCCTTTGTTTCCAAGCGACGGATCAATCCCTGACAGATGTCTGCATGGTGGTGCTGAATAAGATCTATTTGCTGTTTACAAAGTTTAATCCGCTCTTGGTGTGCTTCGAAAAGCTGATCAAGGACCCGATCGCATTGCCGACGAAATGTCTCCAGAACTTTGTTGACGGCGTGTTTCTCACTCTCCAATCCGCGCGTAAGACACTTAAGTCCACTAGTTAACGCACAAGACCTTTGATCTATCCCGCAGACGTTGACCTACCTCACTAGAAGTTAGTAACATGCTGTGCGTATTCCTGCGGAGTGCTTGTAGCGGTGAGTCCCCATCGTTCATTTCGAGGCCTTTCTCGGCGTGCGTCCTCGATTCTATTGCTGTGTCACAGGGAGAGTCAATCGAGGCTTGAGATGGATATCGCCATGGTCGCTGGCCTCGATTTACGATGCGTTTGTGCTCCTCATGAAATAATGGGGCTGCTCTGCCAAGATCCCTCTGCATAACCTTTGTCTGGCTTTCACAGCTCCGCGACGGACCGTATGCCCTCATAAGTTTCGTCGAAGCGGAAGCGGCTATATTCCTAGGAGGGCCTGTGAAATTAGGACTCTGTGCGTCGGTCGTAGCATCTCTTACCAGATATCCTAGCGTATTTCCTTTGCGGGGGCTGAAAATCTCATGGCACGCTATGGGAGTGGCTTTGCTATCGACATCAGAAGGCTCTTCTGCAACGGAACTCTCTTCCATGCCTCCTTCATAGCCCGACTCATCACCAATACACCCAAAGAGTGCTTTCTTAGTTCTCAGCGTAAACCTTCGTGTGTGGCTTTCGAGACGGCCGGTCCCAACAACGGTATTCTCTTCAATACCTCCATCGTAGCCAGACTCGTCCCCAGTATATCTAACAGCCGCTTTATTTACTCTCTGTGTTAAATGCCGAGACAGGGTTTCGCATCGCAAAGCCCCACCAGAAGTCGCGAGTTTGATTTGACCTCGCGATAAAAGTCGTGGGCTTCCGTTCTTGTCTACAATGCTCCGTTTGGAGGTAGTGCTTGGATACTCCGCGATGGAGCCATGTGCTTTCTGATTACCGGTGTGCAGAGATCTAGCAAAAGCCGAGCTTCCTTCTTCCAAAATGGAAGTCCCTGCTATACTTGATTTCGCTAAATGAAGTTCAGGTTCGCTTTGGTCCACCCTTTCATGGGACGAACGGCCCTCAGCTGTCGTGTTATCTGGGCTATCGTCACTCTGCTCGGATCGGGCAACTGGGGTGCTTCCATCGCGTAACTGAACATCAAGTTCTCCGGTCGAGTTGCTGAAAGGAGATACGAATTTATCAGCTCGTTCTTTCTCTTCCCCATGACTCGAGAGCTCGATCGCTCTTTCCTTGTCAACCGACATCATCTCTAACTCCTGCAGGGACTTTTGGCGGTTCTTCTGGTCTGCCTCTTGTGCTTTTCTTGGAGATTCCTGGCCGTTGATATTAAGCATCTTATCTGTTTCTGAGCCGTGCAAAACCTCATATCCTTCATCGCCGTCTGGAACGCCTTGTTCAACTTGCTGCTTGATTATATGAAGCTCTTTGCTTGGTTGGACTGATGATTTTGTAGCTTCCTGGCTCTTCCTGGAATCAGCAGAGACTTCGCGTCCGTGGGTATATTCATGCTTTTCACGTTGTGGTGACGTTTCACTTTGGTCTAATGCTGCAGCAAGCTTTACTCCGACATTTTGACCTGCCCCTAACAACCGAACGTCTGTAGCAGGTCGCGAGTGCCTGCAGCCACTAGTGTTTGTAGCATAACTGGGCCCGTCATAGACACTCTTGCTAGCAAAGGCGGATTCGGGTGCTGTTATGTCTTGGTTTTCCTCATTGGTGCGTAGCAAAGAAGAATTATTTTTCGCACAGGTCTCACTAAGATTGCCATCGTCGGCAGTACATTTGCCAGAAACCATAGATTCGTAGACTGATAGGCCCTCTTGGTTTACCGTCCGGATTTCGTTGACCTGAGGTTTCTTTGGCTCACCGTTGCATTCAACGCGGTTCCTTGTATTACCGGTGCTCGCTTCAGGAGGTATCAACCTTGAACTGCTGGCCCGCTCTTTCCTAGCATTACCATTACTCTTGGTTGGCAGCTTCTTGCTTTTCCTAGCAGATAGGTTTGCGTTGTGTTCTCCTTTCCTGTGTCCAACAGTCATTTTCTTATCAATTACCGATCCATCTCCAGGCATTGGAGAAGAAACTGAAGTCGCTTCATTTTCGTTGTTAAGTTCTGACTCATCGATACCGTCACTCGGTCGAAGATCTTCATCCCAGTCGACAACCCCCTTAGAGTGGGCTGTATAGACGTTCCTGTTGATTCGGTGTGGATGAAATATCAACGACTCCTGCGTATTGGGCAAGTGAAGGTTTGGCTTTCTATTATCCGATAAGGTACTGCACTTTTGCCTGCCCCTTGATTGTCTACTTTGGCTAGATGTTGCAGGTGGCTTGCTAGAATTATTTTCTCGCGACTTAGTAGACGTCCTTTCCACCGACGTAAGATGCACCGCAACATCTTGAGAAACCTCCTTCTTGATTATGGGGCTCGCATGTAGTTTAGAAAGTTTCTGCTTTCCCATTAGGTAGGAATTGTCTACCTGTAAGCATTGCATGCGCTCCTTGTCAGTGGCAGCTGGTAATCGCCCATGGCTTTCGTCAATAGACCTGCACTCTTCATTTTCTCCATGGGAATTATCATTGCGGATAACATTCGGCGCCATGATTGCTAAGGAACGGGCTGTGTTGCACGCCGGGGACATGCTTTTGGGAGGCATACTTGATGGCAACGTTTGATTGGTATCTGTCTTTTGAGTTCTTGCCTCGGCGAGGCTCTTGGACTTTCTTACTATCACATCCACCGTGTCCAAAGGTATCACAATTGATGATGATCTCCGAATAGTTAACATTGCTCCCGTATACCTCGTTTGGTTTCCTCCACTGCCCCCATTGACTGCCTTCTGTAGTCCAGTAAGGTCTTCGTTTGACTGTAAGATGAGAGATTGACCATTCAAACCTTGACTTCGACCATCCATGGATATTGAATTCCCTGACTCGAGAGGCAAATGTAAAAATGAATCTTGCCCTCTGCATTGGCTCTCGACAGATCGTATTGGCCGTGTGATAGACTCTATTGGAACCTCAATATAACTGAAGTGGTTTCCATACATGTCGTCCACAGCGTATATAAAAAACAACGAAAACAGTGTGGCAGTAGCGAATATAGTGCCTTTCGCGAGCACTTTTGCATCCATACGAATAGACTGTAAAACGTAGCATGTATGCGCAGGCCCTTCAGCCTCTTTCCTCTGTCCTGGAGGCACGTCTGAGTCCCTTGACACTCCTTGTTCAGCCTCGCGTATGTACAAGAAGTAAAATTTGACTATGTCGTCATTCGAGAGTTCTGGGTGATTGAAGAACGCTCTTCTGTATTTCGTGTCGTCTGAAGTCCAGGGACACTCCGTACTTATGCCGACTGAATGAAGATTTTGAATGATAATGTTTGCAAAAAATTTTAGAACGGCATCAGTCTCAAGGTAGGCTATAGAAGTGACTCTAGAGATACCAATTAAGCTATTATGGCAAGCATTCACTGTCTAATGATTACATACCGGGTGATATCTCGTTCCTGAATCGGGGACAATAAGCCACATCCATATTCTGGCTCGAGCATGAGCTCAACTATCAGTTTCCCAGCCTGTGTAACTGTCAGTATCACTTTATTGTGCATAGGGAGCTGAGGTTTACCAATCTTCGAAGCGCAAAAACCCGGGTTTCGTCAACAAATAAACTATACAGTACGAGAAGCAGCCGTCGTCGAACTACACGTAAACAGTTGGTGGATGGCAAATTTGTGAACATAGTTTCCATCAAATCATAGCCAACGCTGGGTTGAGACCTATCCTATATGATATTAGAATTGACTGTGGCATCTGTCAAGAAGCCTGGAACCGAACCAGCAAGAGATATAATCCTTGCTCCTGGGCAGTTTCATCTCCCGAGTTGAGTAATAGATACGCCAAACATCGCAAAGAGATTGTGTCCAAGGATCGTATGATGTTGCGTCTATTTATATCCAGAGCGGAAAATATCATGTTGACGCTGTTAGCCTTGATCGGAATCTCATTGCGTAGTAGGGTTTCAATCAAGTCTTCTGAAAAGCTGCGTCTTGTCAGTTCCGAACACAAAAGGGAGTAAAATCCGAAAGCCTGGTACTGACAACACTCCTGTATCTCGGTTTGCTTCTGTCCCTGCACTTTTCAGCTGAGAGACTAGGGCAAGTTCTGCCATAGAAGGGAGCTTTTGCCCGTGGCAAGCTGCGTCCAAAGACGAGCTAGACATTCCGTCCTTATTAAGTGATTAATCATAAGTGATGATATGTTGAGAATGAGGCCAAGTGACAACAATTAGCATGGAAGAGAATGTATGTAAACGGAAGTACATCAGCGTGCCATCACATGATAATGTCGACACAGGAACCTTAACAATGCTTCGCTGGGAAAGTCCCGACCCACAGGACCCCAAATGTTTGCAAAGACGTGGTGATTACTAACACATGATCTTCTTTTGACCTATTAATAGTTGCTTTATACGTTCGGCTTAATGGGTGAAGATCATTGAGAGGTCGGGGGCAAGTAGAGTCTAACATCCTATAAGAAACTTTTTTTACCTGTTGCTCGTACCTTTAATTCATCGGTCAATGGAGCATCAACGGCATGTGGGAAGCGAGCAATGTCCTCTGAATTCCGTATACTTACTATAGTTGTCTAGCCAGTAGAGACCGATGCCAAGGCTAGGTAGGCACCAGAATGTCAGATGCATTGAACCCTGAACCCCGGATTCTCAATACATGGCGCTGATGGCATCATCGCAGTTTGCTCGAGTTTCCATATATAAGCTATCTTCAGCCCAAATCAACTCCCTCTGGACTCAATCTGCCTTCAACCGTCACCCATACTAAAATTCACTAAATGAGACAAAGAGCCTTGAGTAGGATTACCAACAGGTTCCGTCTGATAATGTAAGCAAGTAGCGGGCCCCTGACAGATCCGGTCCGAACCAGCGGCCCTCATTTGCTCCGCGTCCCGACGACCCATACACGTCGATGTGATTCCAGTAGGCAGTCAACGGCCTACGTACGAAACGATAATGACCCTCAGGCGGCAAAATAATTGGTCTGCCAATTCTCCAAAATTAAGTTGGCTAACCCATAAATTCAGTGGACATGCATAGCTGAGATCTCCCTAATCTTCAATTAACCACAGGTCGCTCAGAAAATGAGGTTGGCACATTCTGAAACTCAGGCAAAAGAAGAAGGCCCTGATGACTTCCTTCCAGGACCTTCGTCAGTACCGGGAACATTCGAGCAGTTATGGGAGTTGCTTCCTGGAGCCCATAGCAGGAATCCGACCTCCAAAGCGACAGGTTGCTACCTTCCGGAAACAACGTGTGAGAGACGAGGAGCATCCATCGCAGAACAATCCCTCGAGAGAGACGAACACCTTTCCGAACACCTTCCCAAGGTTTCCGCGCGATATGACGACGAAAAAGAACTATACCCTCCGAAAGAAACCGTCCTATACCTAGCCTATGGCTCAAACTTGTCTTCGAAGACGTTCCTCGGAGTGCGAGGCATCAGGCCCCTTTCTCAAATCAACGTCATTGTTCCCGAGCTACGATTGAACTTCGATCTGCCAGGATTACCGTACGTTGAGCCCTGTTTTGCAGCGAGTCAATTCCGGGACGTCTCACGCAGGCACATGGATAAGGACGATACAATGGACATTGGATTAGACGGGGATCCGACGTCGGAAAATGCAAGGCTCATTTCACTGGACTCTTTACCCGATGAACCTCTCATCGGCGTCGTGTATGAGGTCTCCCTCACTGATTATGCCCGCATAATAGCCACGGAAGGAGGTGGAAGTGGATACCAAGACATCGTTGTGGATTGCTATGCGTTCCCAAAACATTACGATCCCGCCGACCCCATTCCTAACAATCCAAATACCAAGCCATTCAAGGCCCATACACTTCTCTCCGCTGCTACAAACACAAATGAGAGATCTCAGCGTGCTAATGCACTGCGAACATGGCGATTTGATCCCAGACTACGACAGCCAGGTTACGCTCAACCATCTGCTCGTTACCTCAACTTGATCCTCACTGGGGCGATTGAACATAATCTTCCTATTTCTTATCGGACGTCACTTGCTCGAGTGCAGACATACCATATCACGTCTATTCGTCAAAAAATAGGCAAGGCGATGTTCCTGGTGACGTGGGGCCCACCCATGCTTCTGATGCTCAATCTTTCGAAGCTGCTAGCCGGTCCGGATGGTCGCAGTCCAAAATGGTTGGTGAAGCTATCAAATATTATAATCGCCGCAATGTGGGGTTGTTACGATAATATATATGGTCCACTCTTTGGGGATGGAGAACGAACCATAGAGAAGGAAGGTGATTAGATTTCCATGTTTATATAGGACAAAGAACTTAATACATCAGCTTTTGAAGTTTTTCACCGTCTCTTTAATTACATACCTGTTTTAGAACTGTGCAGCGATTCTTCGAATGCAATAATGACAACTGCCAAAGCAAAGGCCCCAACGACGAATTGCCTAGCTCCGAGCAAAATGATCTACCGCATGACGAAGTCCATGTATGGAAGTAGACAAAGGAAAAAGTCACATTGGGTCTTCAAACAAGATTTTCAAAGGAGAAGAATATCTAAGATACAGATACAGGTGTCCTGGATAACATCTAACAAAACAAGCAGAGGCCATACACAAGAGCAACTGAGAGGACGGCGGCGGAACCAACCTAATAAGGTTGGAATGGATTATTCAAGGCTCTTTCTGGCCGCCATCGTATCCCTCACAATTTGCAAGTCATATATTCCGCTGCATCATTCAACGCCGGGGAGAGACAGGGGGGCTGTACACAATCTTCCTTGTCTTGATCGGAGACCACTTGTAACGCTTGACCCAGACGCTGACGGCGAACAGACCAGTGAGGAGGGTAATAGCCTTGACACCCATCTTCTTACGGTCATCCATCTCAGGCTCGGCAGCCCAATTGAGGAACTCAACAACGTCCTTGGCCATCTGAGAGGTGGTGGCAGGAGTGCCATCCTCATACTCGACGACACCATCGAAGAGAACACGACCCATAGCAATAGCTGCAACAAGTCAGTTTAACAAGAAAAATGATATAAAGTAACCTTCAAAACATACCGGTTCCAGGGAAGTAGGGGTTAAAGTTCATGCCCTCCTGGACACTAGCACCAGCCGGGGGCTCATCGGGGTAACCAGTCAACAGACTGAAAATGTAGTCGCAACCACCGTGGCGACCCTTGACAATCAAGCTGAGATCAGGGGGCAGAGCACCAGCGTTGGCTGCACGGGCAGCCTCCTCGTTCTTGTAAGGAGCAGGGATGTAATCCGACAGCTTTCCGGGGCGCTGCTCGATTTCGCCCTGGTCGTTGGGTTCGGTGTCGTATTCGTTCTCCTCAGCCATGGCCTTCATCTCATCGACGGTGTGCATAACACCGACAAACGAACGCCAAGGAACACGGGTCAAGGAGTGACAGCTGGCGCAGACTTCACGGTAGACCTGGAAACCACGACGGAGGCTGGAAGAGAGCATGTGAGCAAGAACTTCGTGTCATCTCGAAAGGGGCATCAACCCCCTCCTAGGAAAACTCACGCGGCATGATCGAAGGTCTTGTTCCACTTGGCATGTTCCCAAGGGTATTGAGTAGCGTGCAGCCTTTTGATTCGAATGTGTCAGCCTTATCACGGTCTCGGCTCCTAAGATGACGATTCGGTCGGAGTAACGGAGAGGCCAAACAGGCCGTCATGTCCGACCGATATCGTTGCCGGACCACTCACCCTTCTTCAGCAGGGGTCGATGCAAAAGCTTCCTGTCCATAGAGATACGCAGCGGAACCGATGGCGAGGGCGCTTGCGACGGACGCAGTGAGTGTGAGGTGGAAGGGGGAGCTGGCGGAATCGGCACCGGCGGTGGAGGAAGACGCACGCTAGATGATTCATCAGTCCTGAATACTTACAAAATGCTCAAGGACGAATTGCAAAGCGATTGTCCTCCTATATTGAACTCAATGGGCGTCAGATGTCGGGGAGTGCGTACCGTGGATGCTCTGTTCAAAGACTGCCGTGCGAGGCCCCGGAAGGGCACGCTGCGCGAGACAGTACGTGCCAGCATACTGACGATAAGGAAGACCCTCCGATCAATGGAAAATTAGGGAGGCAGAATAGCCGGGAAGAAGGAGAGGGGAGGGGGGGTCGTAGTTCGCACTGGAGAATGTGCTATTGAAGGTGAAGTTGAGGTTGTCGGACGGTCAAGTTTCTCTTGGGTTTGGAATTGGCTAAACCCTCGCGCTGATTGGCTACCACCACGACTCTAACTGTCTTCGGTGAAAACCGCGATTTTTCGGAACAACAAAATTCGATCGATAAATCAGCTGCCACATGATGACAGCCAACAACTACAATGAATCCATTAATTATCAACTCCGAATGGATTTTGGCTCTCATGATTATTTTAACTAATGTTCAATTCCCATAATGGCCCCCGTTTTACGCCAATTACTTATCTGAGAACCTCCCACGATGCTCCGATCTGTTCCCGGCCTCTCTTGTGTGCCTCGTTATTGTGCTTCCGTCTTAGCCTGAGTTTCCGACGCAATACCCGTCCGCAAGGCATGGACAGCCACCCGTATATTACATCGGACATTTTGACTATACAGCACTAGAGACAGCGCAGGTAGGCGTCGAATGGTCCGGCCACTGAGACCCTAATACAATTGTCAGCAATGCCCTGCTACCATGCAGATCCAGTATCCACAGTCGGGCAACAAAATGTCAGAACCAGTACTCACCACACTCTCTGAAGCTGCGTCACCGAGCTGCTTGGGAACAGCGTCTGGGAACATCTGATAATTTAGGAGCATTTCATCAAATGTGGGTAGCGTTAGAGCCTCCGTAGCCTGCTCCACATACTGTAGCGCAGTCTGGGGATTCTCCGGGTTCACTTGTATGACATCGAACGAAGATCCCTCAATGATCCCACATCGACTCAATTCTTCTAGACACTCTCTGTAGATTCCGTAGATCACCCTATTTGATAAATATGGTATGACCTGCTTGATGTCGACCCGATCGAGGAAAGCTTGATCCTGCACAAAATGTGTTATTCGTCAACCTCAACTGAGTTCATACATTACCAGTTGAGTCTAGCGAGCGGGATGCTTACCAGAGCTGTGACCAGGTTGCTTGTACAGATAACAACAACGTTGGTATGTGTCTTCAGTTTGTCCAAGCCTGTAAGAAGTGCGTTTACCGCACGTACGGCGTCGAATGGCTCGTTACTACCCAATGCTCGTTCTCTTCGAGCCGCCAGTGTCTCTATCTCATCTACCATTACACAGACAAAGGTATCCTCTTCATCTTCAAGTAATAACTCTAGATTCTCAAATATTTTGCTCACCAACTTGCCACTTTCGCCGAAAAACTTACTACCAAGTGAGTGAGCGTTGATCTCGACCAACTTGGTCTGAGGATAATGCTTTCCGACTCGTATTGCGAGCTTTTGTGCGAGGCCACGACTAGATCAGGTCAGTTGCTGATTATCTGTAAGGAGATATAATGGCACACCAAAGGCTTGTTTTCCCCGTTCCGGGAGGGCCCCATAGAAGGATCAATTTATTCCAGTTGATCGTCCATTTGTTGAATTTCCGAGAAGATAACGACACTAGAACAAGGCGTTAAACGGTGCCAGTTGTTGCAGCTCAAGACCTTATCCCTCACCCATTCTAGTTATTGCACGAAGTAATGTAGACTTGATTGGCTGGTCGAACTGCAGACTAGGTAGTATCCTAAGTTAACCGCCTTCTAATTTCGGGTCATAGGGTGTATCGTACGACTCCCAAAGTCCGTCCAGCTCCCTGCTGGGTAGATTCCACAGTCTGGCTTTTGGGTCATCGTCTCTGTTGTCCACTGATTCCTCCAACAACTGAGTATGTTGAGAAGACTCTTGCTCAAATGATGTGCGGAGCTGATAAGCCTGAACATCAAGTTCAACTTGATGTAGTCTATATGCTCCAGACTCTAAATCTCCCCCACAGCATTCGGTAACGACCACGGTGTCTATGACTTGGGCATGTGGCTCACTAAGACCTTCTAAAACGTTATCAGTACCCGGGATATTAACTTCATCCTGGAGTGACAAGACAGCCGTACCAAACGAGGAAATTTCCTGACCAAGAGAAAGGACCACGAAATTGTCAATAAGCCATTTTGTGACTTCGTCCCTGATCTGCTATTATAAGCCCCATAGCTCTAGTAAGAATTCGTTATGTGTTTGATAGATGCAATACCAAATCAGTACGAATGATAATGCCGTTGCTGTTGCTGTTGACACGCGCTTCGACATGAAGAACTGGCTGCTGAAGAACTTCCATTGGGTGTAGAAAACTCTTCACATGGATCGTTGTCTCTTTGGACTACTAGGAAGTATGGGGAATATCAAAGAGAGATTGAGACGTAATGAAAGATTGAAAAAGAGAAGTTATCAGAACGCAGCTGGTACAATGGTGAGACTTGTACATAAACACCCTCTATACTTTGTTCCCGTGACATATATGTTTCACTTGTGGCTCCAATCTCTCCACTCGCTACTAGTAATAGCGTTACAGGACTTTCAGGGTCATTGAGTTAGCAATCCCCCAGTGGTTTTTTCATCAGGCTGGGAACTAACTCCATGTACCAGGTGTTTATCAATGATGAGTAGGTGCGCAGGTCTGTAAAAGACACAGCAAGGTCAGGACAGCAAGCTTCATTATGGACTTATTTCTCAGTGCTATCAATATACAAGGTGCCAACATGAAGCACAGTAGATATAACAGATAGTGAAGGCTTATTAGAGATATGTTATCATCTCCATCATGCTTTGGAAAAGACTTTCCTGTAGGTATTTGCGCACATAGCACCCTCCCCATGGTGGTTTATCAATAGGTGTGTTGTTTTACCCAAACATAAATGTGGCCCAAGTAACGTCCTAGCCTCTGAATTCACGGCAAATGACTTCTTGGAGCACCCATGATTAGCTATAGGACCTAGTAGGCTTACCACAATTTTCGATGTTTTGCCTTTGTGATACAGAAAAATCTTATAAGTTCCAGAATCCATAAATTGTATTTGAACTTTTTCTGCCTCCATTTGGGCTAGAACTGCGAAATCTTCTGGTTGACAGATGAGTGTTAAGAGGTATATATTCAGGACAGGATAATGTGAAAATTTATGGCGCAAAACAAGAGCTGATCACAACTAGTGGCTATCCCCGAAACCATACAGGTAAATGTGATTAAGATGAAAAAAGAGAAGATCGATCTTGTAGTCTTTAAGTTTAACTTAATTCATTATTTTCATTTATCCCTGTTATTGTGAACCTCAATCACGTGGCATTGGTCCCTTATGAGACGATTACCGAAAACGGAAAGCAGCCGAGCGGTCCCTTTGGAAACTCTGGGGTTCTTCTAACTGCCTCCATTGTTATCGATATATATAGACTCCAACGGTCCGGACACTGGACCTAGGGGCTTGTTTCACAATGAGAAATATGATATATCATATGAGCGTATACCCTGGTATATTGTGATTTATAACAATATCCTTGCATTTGCCTCCAATCGCGTGCATTGCCCCGCGGAGCGGACTAGTCGGTGGGAACTGATTTGGCCGCCCGAGCTTTCGGCAATAGTTCGATTGAGACCCTCAGGAAAACCCCCTTTCCTCTCGATGCATAACGATAGAAACCAATATGCCGCCGAAAGTGAGCAATGGGACAGGGACTGGCGGGAAGCCGCGCAGGGACGTACTGGCCTCGGTCAGAATGGCTTCGATGGATCAAATCTCCAGGGCTGCCCTTCCAGCCGGTATGCCCGATCATGACCAAAGAAAGAAGTGATAATGCGGTATAGCTGACGAGTAGTAGAGATCATGTCCTCGATCCTTGATTATCTCTCCCCAGTCGACCTGATCCGGGCAGCGCGATCGTCGAAACTCCTGCGCGAGATCGCTTACGATGACACAAGATGGGTGCAATGGCTGAAACGCATGGGCTGCTGGAATGAGCTGGAGGCCAGGAAACATGTCGAAGAAGCATTCGGGACCATTGCAAATGTTGAAAGTGTCAAGCAGAAGGAAGCGACCGAGCAATTGCAGCAGGCACCTCAGCTCGCTGCAGGCACGGAAAATAAACCTGAAATCAGTCTCAACACTCTGTCAGATGGCTTCGATCGAATAAAACTGTCTTCGCCTGCTAATATTGACATTGCAAATGAGTTGGAAGAGAATCCAGTCCTAGGAGCGTTACGGCAGGTCAGATCAGTACGCGGGGAAGCTCGGAATGAATATGGCAAGGTCCATGCTGCTCTTGCACCATTCTACAATGACATCGCCACCTCAGGAGCCTCCCCAGATAACCTCTTGTTTAAGAAGTACAATGACCCGCAGCAGCAAGCACAAATTTTGTTCCAATTGCGAACTTTCGCCAAATGTGACTTGACAGAGGGCTGGCATGAAAGATTATCACATCTGGAGGGAGCTATATCCATGTTTGAAACAGCTGCTATCAATGAATTCAGACATGGGTACGAAACAGAAGATATTGATCATAGAATGCGGCAATATGCTCATGTTCTTTACACATTGAACGGTGGGGCTGCAGCTGTCGAGCTTTTCATCCACCATAACCATCTCGTCACAAGGAAGTCGGATTTCGGCAGCCCAAGAGACTGTATTGATGCATCATCCCAGCGAGTGAAGCTTGAACAGACTCAGGCATTCTTCACTCGACTTAGTGTTGCTTACAACGAAGAAGTCTCAATTATTAACCGTGCATTTCCTCCGTCATTAAGTGTGGCCCTGCCGTTCATTGCGAAAGTTGGTCAAGATGTGTTGTACCCATTCTTGACCGCAGTATTTGATGAACTACACCGTATCAATAAAGAATCTTACTTGACTGCTGTTTCGGCCACCTTTGCCCAATGCATGAATCTTTCAGATACATTGTTACCGATTCAAACTTCAACTGTTAACTTCGATGACTTTGTGGATCATGTCATTGCGAAAGTCTATGAGCCGCATATGGACCTGTATCTTGCAGAGGAATTGGACCATTTCCGGACACGCTCGGAGGCTGCAGTGGATGATTGGGATAGACAACTTTCCGAACAGGCTGCCTCGACTGAGTCGTTTCTGATGTCAAATATAAACAGGCAAGCAGATAAGCGGGACTTCCTGACTTCCTTCAAGAAAGTCATCATGGCCCCTGTCAACCTCCTTCCCAGTCTTTCAGGGACCAAGACGAATGAGCCGAAGCCAGGCGAGGAGTCTTCTGCTAGCGACTCGGCTTTGAAAAACTCGAACCGGTTCTCAACCATTTCCATGCCCACCACCCCGCCTGTAACAGAGGCCCCGACAACCGAACTTGCAGCTAAGGCCGCTATTATGAAGTCAAAGATGGAAGGTATTCGATCTCTTTTTAGTATCGAAATTGCCTTGAGTCTAGTCCACGCTGCAAAGTCAAGCCTGGAGAGAGCTGCCCAGTTTGTTCGAATTGGAGGTGAGACAGGTAATGCTACGAAGCAGCAATGCGAAGCGATATTCGTCACCTTGGTGCGCATTTTGGGGCATCGTCATCTTATTGCCGGCTTTAACAAAGCCGTCGACCATCTGTCTAACTATCGACCTCGCGAACAAGGAGAGCGTGATCAGTCAGGTGTTGAGCCCTTGGTGACCTTCTTGGAGCTGGTGAACGTCGGCGACCTTATCCTTCAGATGATCGATGTCTTTTATGAACAAGAACTCATTGGCTCCAAGCTGACCGACCGTAACGACTTTGTTGATCCCGCCGTGAAAGAGAAGAAAAAGTTTGAGCAGAATCTCGATGAACGTGTTGCTGCAGGGCTCAACAAAGGAATTGATGTCCTCATGGAGGAAGTGGATTACATTCTAGCAACGCGACAGTTAGCGACGGACTTCAATCCTAGTGTCTCTACAGACCCTCACCGGAGGACGATGGATGTAAGCGTGTCCGAAGCGGCAGTTGCCGTAGTCGATGTGGTTTCATCGCACACGCAGATGCTCGTGGGAAGTACGGACAAGAGCATGCTTGATGTTTTCAATCAAGAGGTGGGGCTGCGTCTTTTTACAGCCTTGTGTAAGCATTTAAAACGCCAGAGGATCAGCGTTGAGGGGTCCTTGAAACTCATCAGGTAAAGCTTCTTTTTTGATTTGGTACCTAATGACATGGTTCCGCTAACGCAGCCCAGTGATATGAACCATTACTTCAGAGTCGTCCAGCGATTCAAGAATAATGAGCTTCTTGTCTATTTCAATGCTTTTCGCGAGCTCTCCCAAATCTACCTGATCGACCCTTCGGACGCCAAGGAACTGGCTACCATCATTGCTGATTCGGACCGGTTCCAGGGAATCTGGCGGGTGGAAGAGGTTTACGAGTTCGCCGAACGACGAGCGGATTGGTACCAAGTGAAACGAGATGTTGAACGAGCTATGTATGGGATAGGGTGCATAGTTATGTGACGAACGGAAAGCTGGAATATATACCCCGTGGCATTATGACCTGTAAATATAGAGGAGAATACCCCGTTTTCATGCATATATAGATGTATCAATGAGTGGATGGACATATGGTTAAGGGCAGCGGAAGCGCCGGAAGACATGATCCGAGCGACATCACACAATTTTATGTGCTCCAAATATATATCTTTTTTTTCTATTCTCTTAATATTTCGTTAGACTTAGACTTAAGACTTCTATCTGCTGGGAGAGTTGGGGAGTTCAAGTTCTCATCGTTGCTGAATTGGAGCCTGACGTCAGTAAGCGGCTGTTCGAGGGAAACACCAAGAACATCTCTCAGCCACTCGTTTCTCCAATTCTCATCTCACCTGCAGCAATTTTCTATAATAAAGGACTAGGCATGGAAGTGTGTCGATTCGTTGCTGTCTGATCTAAAAATATTTCCACTGTTTGTCACTATCCCTCGTAATTGAATGAAGTACAAAATACGCCCCACAATATGAATCACGCAGATACCCTGGATCTAATGAGTTAAGCACAGGTTCTGATAGACTTAATACCACAATCTTGAACTGATCAATCGGATTCTTGGCTCTATCTTCTTTGTCCACCGTCTCTAGATACCAACCATTACTCCAGAAGATCAATACTAGCGGACTCATCCAACACATACCTGCAACATAACTACAGTACAACTTCAACGAAACTAGATTCATTCCGTTTAAACAAAAGCAGAACTTGAAGAAATAATTCACCAAGCTGCAGAATGCTTGCTCTCTTCTCCCGCAAACACCCCGCCCTCACACAGTGGTTGACACCATGTCTCCAGCTTCTCCTCTACCTCACCAACCCAACCGAAGCGCAACAGACTGTCCAAACAACAGTCATGGTGACTGTAACACCCACGTCGCCACAGCACCCTTCATACACATCATCGGAGGTATTCAAAGACACAATCCTATCCTCCAGCAACCAATATCGAAAAGAACACAACGCAAGCAATCTTGTCTGGAACGAGACATTGACTCGATACGCAAAAGATTGGGCCGAGGGTTGTAAATGGAAACATTCTGTATGTTCCCTGCTCCCAACTATCTCCCATTTTAGCTGCCTTTTTCTATTTTGTCCTTGGGGGTCATTGATTCCATAGAGCGTCAATCATGTGATGCTAATGTATGCTTATATAGCACGGACCATACGGCGAAAACCTCGCCTTTGGATACCCCGACGCCTCCGCGGCGGTCTCAGCCTGGGGCGATGAACGTCGCATGTACGATTTCAAGGAACCGACGGGGTTCACAGAGGCAACGGGGCATTTCACCCAGCTAGTCTGGAGGGCTACTACTGATGTTGGATGCGCGGCAATTGACTGCGGGTACGGGAATGAGACTGACAGTCAGAAGCGGACGGATACAGGGTCGTATACGAGGGCGCAGGGGTGGTATGTTGTTTGTGAGTATTCGCCGGCGGGGAATGTGATGGGGAGTAGCAGGACTGTTGGTGGGGAGAAGGGGTATTTCAAAGTGAATGTGCAGTCGGCGAGTACGTATTCTGGGCCGTATCCGACGGAGTCGGAGAGTCCGCCTGCTAGTACGACTGGAGCGAATAGTGCAAGGGGACCTTTTGTGCCTTGTGCTGTGGTTTGGGGGTGGGTTGGGATGATGTGTTTGGTGATGGGCTAGGTGGTTAATACGTTTGTGGGGGTAATGATATGAAGAAATCAAATGATAATTCCAAACGCCAATTGATGGAACTGTATACAATAATGACCAACATCTTACTTCGTCAGCCTTGCGTATATGCCGGCTCATCGTTGTCATCTCTCATGCTACCAACGTTGCGCACATAACATTCCCAGTGGGGAGATACACATCTATTCACTTTTTTTTTGAGATTCCGAACACCCTTGGGCTGGAACCAAACCAAACGGATAACAGGAAGAAGCTCACAGGAGAGGGAAGCAGGCGGTGCTTCGAGGAGAAGGGTGAGGATATCGACAGGCAAGAGGTAGAAAAGAGGAAAAGAAAATAGAAAGTGACATTAGATACGAAAGACATGACCCAATCAACCAATAACTTCCTCGTTCTCCTCGACAATCTCTTCCACAATCTCTTCGACAACAGTCTCGCCCTGGTCCTCGGTAACTGGGGGTGCATCCTTGGCGTTCTTGGGGTCGTCTGCATTGTCGGGGATACCGTAGGCATCCTTCTCCTCGGCCATAAGCTCCTTCTCCCGGCGGATCCAGGCAAGCCATTCGTTCAGAACACGCTTGCGCTTCTCGACAACGGCAGTGTTGGCAATGTCGACAGCATACTTGTCTTCCTCATCGAACTCCTTGGAATATTCACGAAGGTTCTTGCGCACTTGCTTCTGCTCCTCCTTGCTGAGAAGAGTGGGGGGGCGAGGACGCCAGACGAACTGTTTGAACTTGTCGGTGGGGTTTTCGGCGAGGGTTTGACCAGCGAAAGTGTGAAGATTCCAGCCGTTTTCCATCTAAGACAAAAGTATATTAGTAACTGTCTCGTGACAAAGCTTTCTCGATGGTGCAAAAGTCTTACCGAATGTGTCCACACACTGGCACTGCTGACAACGTACCGACCCGTAGGATCCCACTCGATATCTGTGACACCGTAGTGCTCCACGGTCTTCATCAACTGAAGGTTGGCAGCCAAATCCTTCTCGCCTTCAGCCTTCTCACCCTCGAAGTCCATATCCCAGAAGTCCAAATCGAAGTTGGTTTGAGAGTGAACGGTAGCAACGACGACGAAACGACCCTTGGGAGACCAGTAGATAGCGTTGCTCGTCTTCTTCTCGATAGTGCGAACCAGCTTGAAGTTACCGGCCTGAGGGCCCTTCTTCTCAGGAGCGAAAAAAGACACGGAAGTCTTGGGGAGAACGGCAGCGCCACTAGGGGCCTCGCCGTTGGTGATCAGGACAAAACGTCCGCCATTGGGTTCCCATGCAAAGTTGATCACAGTGTCTTTAAGGCTGTCCACAACTTCAACTGGAACACCCTTCTCCTTCACTCGGAAAATCTCAAGATTGGTAGCCATCGACTTCTTGGACTTGGAGTGACGATCCACCTTGACGCAAACGTAGGTACCTTGGGATTGCCAGTGCAGCTTCACATCAGAGACGTTGAACAGGTTACGAGTTCGTACAATCTCCTTGGACGGGACGCTCATCAGGGCCACCTTTGCGGGGTTGCTGCCAATTTCGGGAGTCCAGAAGGAGAGAAGTTGTTCGTATTGCTTGATACCCTCGCGGGCAACTGTTGCTGGCGACCATTCGAAGTCCATGACTCCATCAACCTTAACGGAAGTCTTACCCAACAAGTTCATCCGAGGCAGCTCGTAGATAGAGATAGACTGGTGCTGAAGCATCCTTGCGACGTACTTCTCGTCAGCAGACCACTTGAAAGCGGGCCACTGTACCTTCTTCTTCGCGGCAGCATCGCCTTCAGTAGGGCCGGCGGCGAGATCATGAGAAACGAAGGAACGCAGAGGCTTTCCGGAAACAATGTCCCAGATGATAATGTTCTTTCCATCCTCCTCATAAGTCAAGATAGGGTGGCCCTCTTCAACTTGAATGGGACGGGCAGACCAGGTGGTCAAGTAGTTCTCACCGGGAGAGAACTCAACTAGCTGAACGAACGGATGGGGGAACTGCTTCTGTTTCGAGAAAGCAGGACCACCCCAGAGTTGCACACCCTGGGGGTGGACGGATGCAAGGTATGTGCCCTTAGGAGACCACTGGACGAAAAGCTGTGTCCAGTGAGCACGATCGACGACGTTCTCTGGTGGGTTGTTCTTGTTGTTCCAGAACACGCCAACCTTGTCGTTGCGGTAGAGGGCGAACTGGTCGCGAGCGTTAGGGTCGGCTAACCATGAGCGGAGGTGCTCCTTCTCCTTGAAAGGTTCAACTGCCGGGGGCTTGTATTCCTCATCGATGCGTCCTTCCCGACCATAACGATCAATATCCATCAACTTGTTTACGGCGAGGGTGTGTTTTTTGTCGAGGGGTGTTCCGTGCAGCTGCTTGACGGCGGCAACAGCTTGTTCGGGGGTTTCATATTCAACGAAGGCAAAACTGCACAAACAATATTAAACCTTTCCTTCATGACCAAAATTTATTTCCCGGTACATACCCTTCGGACATCTTCTTGTCGTTGACTGGCATAAAAACGGCATCTTCGGAGGTGTGGCCGACCGCGTTGAGTTTCCTCAGCAAGAACTTGACGAGCTTCTGTCTGCTCTCCTCCGGCACGATTGGGAGTCCGTCGATGACGACAAATGTATCCAAACCCTCCTCGAGCTTCACTTCATATTGCGCCTTGAGATCTAAGGACCGGAAAAGCGGTATTAGCGAAGAGGGGCTAATGGACCTGGGAAACATCAGAATCGAACTCACCGGAGACATCAACCTCCTCCTCCTCTTCTTCGTGGAGATCCTGCTCGGACAGGGTATCGAAACTGGGCGCCATGGTTGCTGGGAGGCGAGACAGCGATTAGGGGTGGAGGGAATCGAGGATAGGAGAGCCGCTCTGATTTTCTGCTGGTCGTCCCCGTTTTGGCTGGTTTTAGGGCAAAAAGAACAAATCCCAACCGCAGCCCATTCTGTGTGCGATGCGCTGACTCAGAACTGAGTCAGCCGCGGCCTCTTCTCACGTGAGGTGCCGACCCCAGTCGCCCGCATACTAAGCCTCCAGTGTTAGTAAACCTTACTTTACCGTAACCGACTGTACTTTACTTGACATACAGTTGGAGATCCGATCCATAACAATCGCGATCCTCAACCCAATCGTCCCAGATTTCTTTGCTGCGGCGGGTGCAAAGTGCTGGTCGTTGTGGGCCGGCTCTCTCCATTGTTTTTCTTTTTTCTTTTGTTTGCAGCATCTGCACTATACTCCATTCCTCCTCTGCTGCGCTTTTCTTGGAGATTTTCCCTCTCTTATATGCCCCGCCGGTCCTAAGCGCCAGCGCTACGCCCAGATCTGGACGATCGATCTTCGACAGTACAGTTCGCTATCTCCGTGACTCTCGTCCACCTGAACCTAGTGTCCTCGACACCCTGACATCACACAATCAGCGATTGGCACAATTACAATTGTCCTTCGCAGCGACGAGAAGGCAACACAAGCTATTGTCTCAAGATGTCGCGTAAGTTCCGCTAGCTCTCATGTAGCCGGGTCGTGCACAAGCCGCCGAAGTCACTTTGAACTGACATCATTCTTCATGCGCAAGTTTCTCCAGAAGACCGCGATCAATATGTACCGATCATTGACTCGATCTTGGCCAAGAGTGACCTCAATACGATCTCCGAGAAGCGAATCCGTAAAGGGCTTCAGGAAGAGGTTGGCTATGATCTCACTCTGCAGAAGGTGTGTTCCGCGTCCTATCACGTCGCAAAACTCAGAAATTAAACACCACTCAAATTGACTGGAGTTATGGCCTTTGCTAATATATTTCTGTCTCCTATGTTTAGGCTGTGATCAAGCAGCTTATTATGGAACGATTCGACATCTTTGCTGAAAATGGTGGTATAGGCACTTCCCCCGAAGCCGCAACGTCCACTACTCTTGCGACCAATGGCCATGATTCTGTGACTCCGGTCGAATATTCCTCTCCTGCGCGATCCTCAAAGTCCCACAAACGCCAGGCGGATAGCGAGGAACGCGAGTCAAACAAAACTCCTCCGGCAAAGAAGAAAAAGTCTGACCACGATGTGGACGCAGACGCTATTTACGCTGCAAAGCTGCAAGCCGAGGAGAACATGCGTGCCCGTCCCACCCGTGGCGCTAGCACGCGCAAAGCTCAGCCGGTGAAGAAGAAGACGACCAAGGCTAAAACGTCGAAGAAAGTCAAAGCAGAGGACGATTCGGACATCGAATCCAGTTCGGAAGTGAAGAAAGTGAATCGTTCTAGTGGATTTCATGTATGTGTTGCCGCTGTCTTCCGTAGAGATCAGGCACTGACCGTTATACAGAAGCCGCTTACTCTCTCACCGGCGTTATCAGCTTTGTTGGGTGGCGAGGAGTCGGTACGTTCCCCTTCTAGTCTCTACTTGCTCGGCGTCATCATCCGCATGGTTGAACGGCAGTCAGCTAACTTTCCTCAGCTCTCGCGACCGCAGACAGTGAAAAAACTTTGGGAATATATTCACCAGCACGATCTTCAAGATCCCAGCGACAGACGTCAAATCTGCTGTGACGAACCGATGCGCGCGGTCTTTAAGCAAGATCGCATACATATGTTCACGATGACCAAAATTCTCAGTCAAAACCTATACAGTCCCGACGAATAATCCTCGAATCTAGAGGGGGTTGCGCGACCTACATAGCCTCCAGGTAGGGCAATTTCTGGCCGCGTCCGTTATTACACTTTACGAATATTTGCTTTTTTTTATTTGTTTTGTACTTCTCTTTTATTTTGCAGCACACCGCATATGATAACCAGGAGCCATCATTTTGATTATCGAGATACTTTGTTATACTCAGTTTTACTCTCATTGGCGAGAACGACTGCCTTCTTTTTCTTTTGTCATCCTCTTGCTTTTCTCCAGCGGGAGTTGGTATTGCCTTGCAGATAGGCGCAATGAATATTGTTGTCAGTTAAAGAACTGTTACTCTTTAAGATGACTCCTGCAGGAATGTATCCTGCCATTACATATTGTTATTGTTATTTATTTTATGACATAGCACGAGCAATCTAGACTGTTCAAGTAGTCGTAGATCATGGGCCCCGCGCATGGAGTTCTCGGCAATCAAAAACGCCCGATGTACGGAGTACTCCGTCAGTACTACTTCTGTACGGGGGATACTTGACCACCCGCAAGATGAGTAGAGACAAATTCCTTGAGTCAACTGTATTGAAAGGAAGGAAACCGTATAGAATGCGAGTCATACATTGATTTAAAGGTAAGAATTTCCTTACATTTACGGTAAATGGCAAAAAGTGAATGAGTCGAAATGACACCTCGGCGAGTCATGGCGGAACAGGCAATTTAATTCCCATTAATTGAAATTAAATTAATTTTATTCTTGAATAAATGTGACCATAAACCACTGCTCACTAAGCATGCCGAAACAGGCCAAACATTTTCCGCCCGCCGCTCTTCAATTTGTCTCCCCTCACTGCGCAACCCACCGCACCAAGCTGATTATCCCTGCAGAAAAAGTACTTGTCGCACAGTACCAAACAGAGCGCTGAGCTCTACTGATCCTTGGGAGCTCTGATCCGGGCTTGTCTTCTCTGTGAAATCGTCCCCATCATACACCAATTCTCGCCTCCATATCCACACCCGATGTCTGACACTCAATCGCCCCGAGGCTCCGGATCGCAAGGCCCAGCTCGTGGTGGTCGTCGCGGACGAGGACGAGGAGTAGGTCAACACTCGGGGAGGGTTGAGGACACACAACAGTCGACTGAAAGTGCTGGAAGAGGCTCAAAGTCCAGAGGTAGCGGGCCCCGCAGAGGAGGAGGGGGCCGCGATAAGCAGAACCGCTGCGCCCCTAATAAAGGTTCGGCACCGGCACCCAGTGTGCAACCTTCTCCAGGACCGGCTACCGGGGCAGAAGACAAAGACAAGCAAGCGGCGGCTGAGGCGGCAGACGACGCCGATGACGGGGAGATTTGTTTCATTTGTGCGTCTGATGTTGAACATACATCTGTTTCTCCATGCAATCACCGCACTTGTCATATCTGTGCATTGAGGCTACGAGCATTGTACAAGAACAAAGCCTGTGCGCATTGTCGGGTACGCTCCAGATTCCAGTCTATACACATTGGATGCGCTGTACTAATGTTTGTCGCTTGCAATAGACTGAATCGAACTATGTAATCTTCACAAATGATCATGCGAAGCGCTTCGAAGACTTCAAAACCTCAGACTTTTCTCAAACTGACGATAACCTTGGAATCAAATATGAGAACAACGAGATCTTCGAAGATACGGTACTCTTGCTACGGTACAATTGCCCGGATACGGATTGCGACGTGGCTTGTTTGGGATGGCCTGACCTACATCGGCATGTTAAGAGCAAGCATAGCAAGGTGATGTGGTGCGTAGTAGTATCTTGACCCTCTATTAATCAGCATTTTACTCATCGTATTGTCTCCCAGTGATCTTTGCACGCGAAACAAAAAAGTGTTTACCCATGAGCACGAACTCTTCACCATAGCGGAGTTGCGCAAGCACGAGAAGTACGGAGATCACGTTCCCGGAGCCATTGATCAGAGCGGTTTCAAAGGCCACCCCGAGTGTGGTTTTTGCCGTCAACGGTTTTATGGCGATGATGAACTGTATGCTCACTGTCGTGATCGCCATGAAAGATGTCACATTTGTGATAGACAGTCCGGCAGTCGCCAACAGCAGTATTATATTGACTATAATGCGCTCGAGGATCACTTTCAAAAAGATCATTTTCTTTGCCTGGATAAGGAGTGTTTGGAGAAGAAGTTCGTTGTTTTTGAGTCTCAAATGGACATGAAAGCTCATCAATTGGAATGCCATCCAAATGGCCTTTCCAAGGATGCGAGACGTGATGCACGAACAGTGGATCTGTCAGCTTTCGACTACAGAACACCATATCAACCTCAACGACAGCGCCGTGGAGCTGGTCGTGGACGCGATCCAAATGCAGAGGCACTCCCCGTGTCCTCTGCTCAACCATTAAGAAGAGATGAAATTGCTTACCAACGCGCAATGGCCATTCAGAGCGCGCAGTCTGTTTCAACCCGCAGCTTTGGTGGCCAATTGACTCGCAATGACACCCAAACCGTACACGCTCCTCGCACTCAAGCCGCCCGAACTCCCCCACCTGCGTCTACTCCTGTGCCCGAACTGCAGGATCTAAGCCTCGGTAACGATTCGGGATCAGCAACTCCTCAGGAACAGGCACGCCGTCTGCGTCATATGACAGTAGTTGAACGCGCCTCTAATCTCCTCGGCAATGACCAAAGCAAGCTGAAGGAATTCCGCTCCAGAGTGTCTTCCTACCGCACCTCTTCCCTAAGCGCCACCGAACTCATCGACGCCTTCTTCTCCCTATTCGACACATCCACCACTGAACTAGGCAAGCTCATCAAGGAGCTCGCGGAGATCTACGAGGAAGACTCTAAGCGAAACGCGCTCCTCAAAGCCTGGAACGACTGGCGCGCAATCAACGAAGATTACCCAGCCCTACCAGGCCCCGGCGGCGTCCTACCTGGCATGTCCCCAGGGACTGTGAACGGCAGCGGAGGCGGCGGCAAACGTGTTCTCCGACTGAAATCATCAACCGCCCAGTCCTCCCGCTCAGCCGTCGGCCGAGTCGGTGCCCTCCCCTCAGGCTCATATTCAAGCAATCCCTTCCCACCTCTCTCCTCTACAGTCTCTAAAAAGTCCTCATCCACCAGCACCACCCCCTGGGCCACAGCAGCTCCTGCACCATCCTATACCGGCCCTTCCTCCCGCCCTGGCCCTAAATCAAGTAACCCCTCTCGCCCTGCAAACCCAAGCAATGCCGACGCCTTCCCGGCTCTCCCCGCTGCCCCTAAACCGAACGTCCTCATGGCCGGTCTCACCCGTGGAACGGTCCGAGTCAAATGGGATGGTCGGGAACCCCCTAATACCAATGCATGGGGATCAGGTGGATCGGGAACTAGTACCCCCGCCGAACCAGAATCTGATTTCGGAGAGTCCTCTGCAGGCGGGGGCAAGAAGGGCAAAGGAAAGAAGGGGAAGCAGACTCTTTTCCATTTCGGTTAATGCGTACGTGGAATTGTGTCGGGCAGACGTGGGGTTGTGCTGTTTAGCTTTTGTATTTAAGCGAGTCATAATAGATTTGTGGTGCCCCAGTCTAGAAAGTGTTTGAGAGTACGTTAGGGTGGGGTTGGGGGAACTAGGGTGTCTGTTTACAGTTCATTACTTCTGATATGACACGATCAAAGCAAGTCATTTGAGATGATCAAGCAATATACATTTCGGATCATTAGACATTAAAAAGCAGCTACGCTAAAACGACACCCCATTACTATGTCCCAACAACAGTGTCCCCTTAGTCTTTTAGCAAAGTACAAGACTCCGAGCCTTCATCCGAATAGATCTCTATAATCGACCACTCAGCAACCGACGAAGTAAGCGGAAATGGCGAACTTCCCTCAGAATCCTGCCGAGTACCCTGAGTATCAGATGGATTTCCCCCAGTAAGACCCGAGGAAGATTCCTCCTGTCCATCATCGTCCGCCAAATCACTGGACGCAGATATATCCTCATCAATAGCAGCAATTCGCACCACAAATTCAACCTGAAGACGTTTCAACCATTTGCGGAGCGCATCCCCTTCCATTTTACCATTCCGCGCCTGTAAAAGTTGCACTTTCAGAGAGAGAATCAGGTTCCGTTTTTGCGAGATAGCTAACGCTTTGGATTTACTATGATGACGTTGAGCGAGCTGGTCCAGTTTCTCTGAGACTATCTGAGCCGTTTCCAGCACGCCGGGAGGTAGATCGACGCGAGCGCAAGGCCATAGAAGCGGTTTGTATCAGGGCCTTCGGCAATTCTATAGAGCATGGTCATTTTCGAGGTATTGGGGGATATCTCGGCTGCTAGATGGAGGCTGACGATGCCACTGCATTCGGCTAGTATGACAGCTAGATCGTGGAAGTGAGTGACGAACCCTATGAGGGCGTGGCTTTTGATAAGGGCTTCTGCGATGGCAATGGCGATTGCTAGACCGTCTGTTGTGTTGGTGCCGCGACCTAGCTCGTCGCCGATGACCATGCTTCTGGGTTCGATGTTGTGGAGGATGAAGGCCATTTCACGCATTTCGGCGGCGAAGATCGATACGTTTGCTTCTAGGTTGTCGGAAGTGGAGACGCGAGCGAAGAGTTGTGCACGATGGAGGAGACGTAATCTGCTGGGATGAACGAGCCGACTTGTGCCATGATGGGCATTAGTGCTAAGGAGCGGATGTATGTGGACTTTCCACTCATGTTACAGCCTGTGATGATTTGGAAGCGTGACTGCTGTGTTGCGTAGGCGTCGTTAGGGATGAACTCTTGGGGTGAGTCTTTTCGCGGATCGGGTGTCGTCCTGACTTAATGGCGAGGACGTCTGTTAGTTCAGGCCGGGCGTAGTCGTGGCATCTGGCTAACTGTGCGAATGCGGATAGCATATCGAGCATGGCTATAGCTTCGTTGACTCTGAAGAGGTGAGCGATCCCCACTCGGATGTTTTAGATCAGTTCCTGGACAGTTTGGTCACTCATGTTGATCACTTCGTTATGTGCGTCGACGATTTTCTGGTTCAGTTTGACAAGATCAAGAGTCTGGCATTATGAGCGGTTCTTCTTGCGGTACACGTTGATAAATACTTCCAGGGAGAGTTTCTGTTTCTGAGACTGATATGCTGATATAGTATTGACGTGCCGTGTCATACTTTAGGTCCAGATCAATTCCGTGAGATCCTATCGTATATTAGATATGACATGGCCGGATAACGATTACCTTCATTCGCTCACCTGAGAGCTTTGCAATGAGTTCGGCAGCATCCATACTTGCTTCTTTATATATCTACCTTACTACAACAAGTAGACTATTAACACCAGCCTATAAACTCAGATCATCAAATATTAGCTTGGATATAGACGGAGCAAGTGACAAGTACGCACCCTGACGCAGTAGATGCGCTGGTTCCTGAGACTAAGCGGCCTAGTTTGGTATACTACATACTCATTGATAGTGGTCTCAATCAGGTCTTCAATTGTTCGGTGGCCAGCTGGAGCACACAACTATAGTTTCGTTAGAATTGCGGGCCAGCAGATTATCGGGTTACTACGTCTCTGATAGTCAATAGCAGGCTACTCTGTGCCGTCCCAAGGGTCTTGTACACCGACCTAATTGAAAACACATAGGTCTTTAGCATGATGACATTGTTGACGGATTGTTCAACGTATTGAAGAGTCCGTTTAGTGGGAACAAAAATGAGCTAGACTGTTAGTTATGATCCACGACGAGATCAAAAGGGACTTCAGGTACTATCAGATGTTAAGACTTTATCTGCATCGACGAAGCCCTTGAGAGCTGTTGAAAATACGAAGGATCACAAGTTAGTATGAGATTGGCGATGCATTGTTTGTTTCTAACCTTGTCTGATAGAGACAAACATCTCCTCTTTTGTAGATAGGTCCTCCACAGCATCATATCGAGCCAACAACTTCGAAGTCTCTGTGGAAGGTTGTAGAATATTGGCTCGCAGAAGCCTACCGCCCACGGGTGTTAGCGTCTCATTCAAGAGTCCCAAGAGACTCTCCTTTGAACTGGCATTCTGAAGGTCCTGCATCAGTTCTAAGGAAACTATGGTGGATAAATCAATCAACATGGACCCCTGTGAGGGAGGGCTCAAAACGGATGCGAAGGGAGTGCGAAGTGAACGTCCTATTGAGCTCCAGCTCGACATACTTCAGGACCTGTGAAGATTGGCAAAGCACATGGCACTGATGCCACATACTGCAGCGAAGCAACAAGCAGCAAAGTAATTCCCTCCGAAGGTAGTCTTGATAGACTCAATGTCCTCCGGGAACGCTAATCGATCCACATATTCGTGGCCGATCTTCTCAGACCAGTCTCTGCGGTCTAAAAAGGTAATTGTAGTATCTGGGACGAAGGTAAGCCCAACTGTAGATGAGATGCCCCGCGATTCGCTAATGGCACAGATAATATCCTGGGATGCAACGCTTGTTGCGGTTGTTGCAAGTCTTGCGCGGAGGGGTTCACTGCTTTGCCGCAAGAGAGGAACAAATGAGTTAGTGGGCCCGAGAGAGGAAGTTCTAGACATCAGGATCGACATTTTGCAGCTATAAGCAATGCCCAACCGAGCAACATTCTGATAGAAACTACCAATGTAGAAGAGCAGAGAAGGAGTAGAAATGGCAGTTGTATATAAAATGCGATAAAGAGCGGATAACCTAATCCGGCCTAGCGCCGATCCACTACTCCGCGATAAGTGCGATTTCACGATAGCCGTTGAAATTTTTATTCAAGACAAGACTGGCTTTGTTGCAAACAAATATCCCTACTTCAGTTGCAAAATGGCGACTGTTCTACCCCCTCCGACCAAGCGTCAGAAGACGGAGATTACCGAGAAGGCGCGTCTACAACAGGAGATCCAAAGCATCCCAGACAACCTAGGCAGCGTCCGAGTGCAATTCTTCGATCAAGCAACAGGATCAGCGACGGGGCCTGCTGTGTCCGTCCCGGTGGCCGATGCCAATGTTAAAAATCTTGAGACCCTTTTGAATACGTTACAAGGCAATGTAGGTACGCAGATAGTCTGAGTTTCCACTATGCGCCTTGTGCTAACCTTCGATTATAGGACGACGATGAAAGAGTACCATACCGGTTCACCTACCAATCCCAGGACAAAGACAACCAAACGATCGATATCTTAGCAGATCTCTACCAATCACTACTGAAGCCGGGCCTCAAAACAACCGAAGATTCCATCTCTCTATTCTTTACCCCGCAAGCAGTATTCCGAGTCAAAGCTGTTTCGCGATGCGCTGCCTCCATAGCGGGGCACGGCGAAGCCATTCTTGCGACCGCATTCTCTCCCGTTTCTTCGTCAACCATGGTCACCGGAAGTGGTGATTCAACAGCCCGCGTCTGGGACTGCGACACTGGAACGCCATTGCACACACTGAAGGGACACACCAGCTGGGTACTGGCGGTCGCCTACTCGCCCAACGGTGCGATTATTGCGACAGGTAGCATGGACAATACCGTACGACTTTGGGATTCAAAGAAGGGTCAGTCATTAGGAGGCCCACTGAAGGGTCATGCGAAGTGGATCACCAGTCTGGCATGGGAACCGTACCATATGCAAGAAACCGGTCGGCCGCGGTTGGCTTCTGCGTCTAAGGATTCCACGGTACGCATTTGGGACGTGGTTTCGAAACGCATCGACACAGTTTTGACGGGCCACAAAGGCTCAGTTACCTGCGTCCGATGGGGCGGTATGGGGAAGATCTATACGGCTTCTCATGATAAGACCATTAAGGTGTGGAATGCAAAGGACGGTACCCTGATTCAGACACTGCAGGCCCATGCGCACCGCGTGAACCATCTGGCCCTATCGACAGATTTCGTCCTCAGAACTGCCTACCACGACCACACCAAGAAGGTGCCCGAGGCCGATACTGATAAGGTCACCGCAGCCCGGAAGCGCTTCGAGCAGGCGGCCACCGTCAACAACAAGATCGTTGAGAGGCTCGTTTCTGCAAGTGACGACTTCACCATGTATCTTTGGGAACCGGATAACTCCAACAAACCAGTCGCAAGGCTACTAGGGCATCAGAAGGAGGTCAATCATGTGACCTTCTCACCCGATATGGCGTACATTGCATCTGCTGGGTTCGACAACCACGTGAAATTATGGAATGGTCGTGACGGAAAGTAAGTTATTTGCTATTGCTTCTCGTTGTATCCACATCTAACCAGGGACAGATTTATTACTACTTTCCGCGGCCATGTCGGTGCCGTCTATCAATGCTGTTTCTCAGCCGACTCGCGTCTTCTGGTATCCTCGTCGAAGGATACCACGCTAAAGGTGTGGAACGTCCGTACCGGCAAACTAGCCATGGACCTCCCGGGACACAAGGACGAGGTGTTCGCAGTAGACTGGAGTCCGGATGGAGAGAAGGTGGGCAGTGGAGGCAAAGACAAGGCGGTGCGGATATGGAGAAATTAATGTAGATACGGCAACTAAGATTGCGATACCCTAAAGTACCTCTCATTCGACCTTCAGTATATACAAAAAGGAGTGAATTACGTTCGACTATATCTCATTAACATGAATAATTTACACAACACCATAAGTACCGCGTTGCGCATCTAAACACCACTCAGACAAGGTAATATGCTTAGCCCAAGACTTAGATGTACTGCCAAGCGGCAGGACTCTGGTCAGCAGTGGGGGCAATAGCGGAAAATCCAAGGCACTCATTCACATCGCCCTTGGGTACAGTAGCGTTCTGAATGGCGGCGAACACCTGCCACCGGTTGTCCTCGGTAGGGCAAGCCATGAAGCCAGAAGCACCCCAGCCGTTAAAGGTGTAGTGGCCAAAGTTCTCACCAGGCTCGTAGTTGAAGGGGCCACGGGCAGAGCCATCGGGGATGTAAGCGGAGTGGGCCTGGGTGAAGGACAGGGCACCGTTGGGGTCAACGTAGACTTGCTGTCCACCGGGAACCATGACGTTCTAACGTTCTTTCGTCAGTCTCCCAGAATAGTGCGGGGATACAGAAAGGAAGTGTTTACCAGGCCATAGCCACCGGGGGAGAAAACAGTCGAGGTACCCGAAGGGCAACCTTCAGCAATAGGGCAGTAGGACGAGGTTTCGCCACCGAGCCAGAACTTCTGACCCGCAGCGTTCATGGCGAGGAGGTGGATGGGAGAAGCAGAACGGCCGGCCATCACGCCGAAAGGAGGGTTCTCCGGGGCGGTTGGGGCAGCAGTTGCCAACAGGGGAAGGAGAACCGAGGGAGCAAGAGAGAATGAGAACTTCATCTTGATGATTCGGTAAACGAGAGACTGGAAATGGAAGATGCTTTGGAAGATGCTTGTGATGAATTCAGACTGATCTGGTTGCAGACGGTATTGTCGCCAGCTCGACCTCGTATTTATACCCCGGGGGCTGAGGAGGCTGAGAGATATCCATGGATACCAGGTATCATACAACATTCTGCATCTCGTGGAGCCACGAGCGAAAGGTTACAATGCAGTCGGGGCCAACCGCAGCGAGTAACATCACAATCTGCATCATGGCCTATCAGGAGATGGTCGGGATACGGAGCTGGTGCACAGTTCAACCGCTAAAGTGAAACCGCATCGAAGCGATGTGATGGTTTGTCACGGGGATCACGGGAAGCATGACCGCGGAGAAGAATGACGTCGGGCTGTGGGGGGTTTGGGTGAAGGATTACCGTACATACAGTGCTTACATACAGAGTACATAAGGTACATACTAGACAGTTTTGGTAAATGGTCATTGCAACCCTGCCTCAGTTTGTTTCTAAGACATTGGCCTCGTAAATGTACTCTTGGTCATGGCGAATAATAATAGCAACAAGCAAGCCACCCCCGTAATGCCGAGGAATCGATCAAATTAACATTAAGCCTTAATAACAAACAATGACCAAGGATATTACCCATTCGGACCCACTAAAGGCCCTCAATTCCCCCAAGGCTGAAAAAAGACCCATGAATTCTTCATCCGGGGAAAAAGCTTTTGTTCGGGGAACCGATGCCCATATCCATGGGAGAGATTAAATCCATGCCATCACCAGTCGCACCGCCCCCGAGGCGGATATATGGCCCGATACGGATGTTCCAAGGTCTCCGTGGAAAACATTTCTATGGAATCGAGGCAAATTTAATTGGTTATAGAGTCAGGTAAGATCTTTCAATTGAGTTTTGATACAGATCTTCAGCTAACTTCAAGTGCACGGTTACACCGTTGTGGTGTCCTACATCTTCATCGTATGCCCCTCCATGTCCTGAGGGTCTGCAGATGTACATAGTAGTTGGAAGGTGATTGTTTTTCAACCAGTTGCGTCTTTCAATTCATAACTTGGGGAGCAAAGCGTACACTAAGCGTCGTGTCTCAATCACTCCAGGGAATGACCTGGACGACATCGAGAACCCAAAAAGCCTAGTCAAACAGGAAAAGAAGTAAAAGCAATTTTTCGCACAGGGCAACCAACACTGGCGAAAAAAAAAGGATACCTGAAGAACATAGGAAAAAGGATATTATAAGGATAAGAACAAAAGCAAAGAAACACCGCTGCACCAGTCCTGGTAACAATACATCCCACCCATTTAAAGGAACCTGTCTTGCCTTGAACACCGCAGACCGATACCCGCCCCCGTCTTAATCCGTGAATGCGTTAGAAATTAAAACCATAACATAAAGGGAATATAGCCACCACATTCTACTTTCAACTCATTTTAGGAGCAGCACAAGAAGTCAACGAGGCTAGTTCTGACCAGCTCCCCCTAATCGTAATCATCTCCATCATCGTCATCATTGTTCCGTCCTCGCGAGCCCTTGACGCCATCCTTTCGGATGGGAATTTTGATGCCTTGAAGAGCAAAGCATTTGCTAAGCGTAGTGCTTTCGATCACTCCAGGGAACTTCTTGGCGGAGAAAACCTGGAATGGCTCGGAGAAGACGGAAGCCAGTACGGGGGCGGATCCGTGATTGATCACAGACACTCCATTAGGGGATTCACCGGACTGAGAGCCCACATTGACAAAGCTCATCTTTAGGCTAGACAAGACCATAGTCAGTATGAATTTATTGCGACCGCACGCCATGAGCTTACCGGAAGATTCCTTCTGTTCGTACACTCAGATCTTGTAAGATGAACCACACCCCAATCTTGTTATCCGGATCAGTCAGCCGGAAGGCACTGGCACTGAGACTCCCAATGAGGTTGCGGGTGAACATGCCACCAGGCCCCGTGCTAACCGGCTGTGCTGGGGAGATGTTGGCTTGTGGCATATGACTGCCTGTCGCGTAGTAAGGTGGGTAATAGGGATTTTGTGCAGTAGGCTGATAAGGATTTTGATACTGTAGCTGAGGGTTTCCTGGGTAATAACTGTTCACTTGCGGATACCCAACCGGTTGGCTATAAGGATTCTGGGCATATTGTCCATAGGTAGGGGACATAGTTTGCGGTGGCGGCGGGTATGAAGAGGACATGGCTGTCGATATTGACGGAGAGGTTGCTGAATGCTTGACCAGATTCACTTCGTTAGTACCCTCCGCATTCCATAAGTCTACCATTAGGACGTAGAAAGAAGTATCGATTTCACTACGGTAAGAGTTAGCGCCACAGCCAATAAATCTATATCCAAGATTCACATACTTTATATCAATTTCTTTTTCGGTTTGGGCATCTTTAACAATAAGGCGAATACAGGGAGGGGGCGTAATGGGTCTCCGATCCTACACATAAATGTTAGAAAGGACAGGACGGGATTTATAAGCACAGAATATGGTGCGAAAACGTAGAGACTCACTTTGTCGCCAAAGCCACACATTCGAGCTCGAATAGGTTGTTGCACGACCTGTAGGGACCAAATGCGACCCTCATGGACGGTCGCAAGGGGCGCTAAATGGTGGGATGCTGAGACCCCGCCCGCAGATACCATTGCACCCGCGGAGCCTGGAGTTGGATACGATGAAGATGGCGGAAGGCGATCCATCGAAAGAGGAGGCGGTTGTGGCGGAGGTACTCTTTCTTCGATAGCATACATGGCGTGTACGTCCGGATGAACAATGATAGTAGCCGACAGCTCCCTCTTTGACAGTGTGAAGGCTGAATCAGCTATTGCCTCGAGTAGAAGAAAGCAAAATTATTTGATAATGCGAACAGCGCCCGACGTCACAGTTAGACCATTAACTTTAAGCGACGAAGAAAGAAGTGTCAAAGTCGCGACTGGAATGAGCACTGGTCGATCGCTTGCCGTTCCGCACAACCTGCGCGGGCAACACCAGCTTTGGCCCGACTGGGGCTGATGAAGAGATATAGCACGGCCGTCTGATTCACCGTAACTGCTGGTGGAGAGAAGTACGTGCGGTGGTGGGAGATTTGACAAATCGATCGTTGCGGGGTGCAATTTCTGAGAGGGCGCCGGAGAAAAAGTGGCGAAAGAGGGGCGTACCGGGATAGTAGTCACTGGAGACTTGACCTAATCTATCGCAATGATGATAAGTTAGACAACCACGACAACTACCGAAGCTCTATCTTCAAAAATCACGTACATATCAGTCAATTCGCAGTGCCTGCAATCACACTTTGGGACTATCAGAGGATAAATGACGATCGCCTCTGGTTGAGCCGTAACAAGGAAGCTGTCAAACTGCGGGAGATTCGCCAGGCCTTCCACGGATCGGCCTCAGGACCAAAGGTTCGCTCACGACGTCCACGTTAATATTCAGGGTCCAGCAGATGAGCCACTTGCAGAATTGAATAATCGGTGGAGCCAGACGCTGCACGTCAACCCTTGGGTTGATATTGAAGTCAGGGGTTGTACTGGTTGATGGTGGGGGGGAGTCTGGGAGGAAGAGCAAGTGGGAGAGGACAAGAAGAGGTAGAAAGAAGAATGACGAAGCGGAGAGGCGAGTCAGTCACGAGAGGTCCAGACAGGGACGTACTCTACTCTCTGCTCAGTAAATTGGCCATCATGAGCTCATATTCAACCTTTTTTCTTTTTTGAATTCAGCCTAACTTTTTAGCCTGCTAATGACCTTCTCTTGTCGTCTTTTTATGAAATTTGGCAATGAATTATGGCGTAGAATTTTATTCAATTGACCATTTTCTTACATGCCGTGACGTTCACGATAATTTTTAGTAATTGATTTTCCTTTTTGCTATTTTCCCCTCTCCCTCTCTACCTTTTTCTTTTTTCTTTTTCTTTTTTCTTTAATTCTATTTTAGGGTCCTCTCATGAGGAGTTTAGTGGATTGGATTGGGTCTCTCTCTCTGACTTCTCTGCAGCAGCCTCACGGATCAGGAGAAGATCAACCCGCCGCAGGAACCTCGACCCAAACGGTCGGGTCTTTGGTGAACAACTAGTCCGGATGTGATTGATTAAAGCTGCCCGTCAAAGGCCGGGCATATCCCGACCTTGTTTCTTCACCTACTTCCTACCACCTACTACTACTCCGTAACTTCGGTTCCTTTCTTGAAAACTATTTCTTTCATTCCTTTTTACTTATGTTCCGATGATATTTAATATATTTGTCAAGTTGTCTCCCCACAAATAGATTGACTATCTTGAACTGTGTGAGTCCGCCGGGTATCCGGAAATGTAACTAACGATCAACGACGGATTTAGACCAGATTCGCCCAACAGCCCAACAGCGGCAGAACCCTAGTCCAGTGGAGGCCAATATGTTCCCCCAACCAATCTGCTTTGATGTAATCACGATCCAATCCTTTTACGGCTGTCATAGAGACGATCCTCAGAGCAACTCTCTATGGAGACAACTGTTTTTCCGTTTTCGGTTAAACCGAGGTGAGCTTTGACTCGACATTACTCGCGCTCAATCCGTTTTCAGACCCAGGGAGAAAATCGTAGACGAAGCTTAGATCTACCGCAAATGGATCGGAACAATGGCTAATCTTTAGTCTACTTGGTCTTCCGCTGAGAGTTTACGGAGTACGGAGTACGGAGACTCGGCCGAACTCCTAATCAGTTGGGCGGTGAGGACTGCACCCGCAGTGCAGGGTGGATCACCGCTTGCTCAAGCCCTAAGCATGATCCGTCTTCCTTGGCGCTCACCAGTGCCATGTCCGGGAAACTTTGCCTACGAGTCGGGTACAACCATCGGCACTCATACGGCCGGAGACTGCAACTACTAGGGACTCCCGTCTGCGGTGCTTCGCGGGGTTCCATGATAACAACCCCTCTATATCTGCATGATGCCTGAAATGGTTCTATCTACATGTCTCATGACCTTGGGACTCCGTTTCATAATGCATTGTTTCGCTGTATCAATTTGCTATGAAAGGAGCTCAAAATCGAAGATGCAGAAGGATCGAACAGATACAAAAAGGAACGTTTTAGACCAGAACAGAAAGAAAAATAAATAAATTGAAGTAACAATCATTGACTTTCATACAGGGGTCATGCACTAACCTAAATACTTGGTAAGAGCCAAAGCCAACAACCTCCACAACATCCCAGCGTTATTTTGGGGGGGACGCAATTTGTTACCCTGACAGTCATGGCCTAGGTATTAGATGGCCCTACCAGCATCGCGAGTCCATTATCTTGTCATTAGAGCTTTTTAGTCGTGTTCAGTCATGTTCTAAAAGAACTCTTTTTTTTTCTCTAATTCTCCTAAAACTTTAAGTGGTGCATATTCTTGTTCTTCACATCTCCTTACCTTACGATTGCAAACAGTGGCCTATCCATGCAGTACATCATGGTCTGGGAAGGCCTATGAGATGGGCAAATCGGATATTAGAGTTTAGAAAATTGCCTAATTTCCCAGAGGATGCACCGCCTAGCCACTTCTTCTGCCGGTGCTTTACTGTCACAACGCTTATCATTTACTCTTCCAGTATGGTCAGTTCCCTGGTGCAGCTGGCAGCATGAGATAGCTCCTGAGTTTATGTACCTGTCACTGGAACTCTGATTGACCTATCGGTGCCTTGCAGCCCGAGTCCAAGGAGACTGATTATTAGTCTACATTCATGTTTCCAAGGAACATTTATAGTATATCACTCCAAGGTTTGAGAATGTTCTTTTGTAAACTACTTAGTATATATACTTTTCTTTTTCATAAGTAGAAAGGCCGAGGTAGCTAGTATATGCTTCAAAGTATCATTTCGTAAGATGTGTGTGCTTGTGATGTTGGTAGACTTAAGCAGTCGTCAGCTGCGTGGTTGCTACCAGGGATCGTCTATATGTTTTATTGCTTTTTTCTTGTGATATATGATACTTAAGCAGTCACTAAGATGCCCATACATAGTAGACTATTAACAAGCCAAGCCCTGGGACTCATATAGCTTCTCAACTATCTTAGCATTCTATCACGCAGTCACCGAAGAGAGCAGGAGCCGTTCGAAGTCCAAGAAGTCCAGTGTTCGCAACAAGCACCCTGTTCTAAAGACTTGACAACGAACACTATCATTTGAATTGTGGCTGGTAGAAGGCCGGTCACAACCTATCAACCAGAAAAAATACTGAAATAATCCTGCGTAGGACTCATCTAGAGTCCGGGCACTTTTGGTGGCCTAGGGTTTTTTCTGGTCAACAAGGTTAAAGTCTACATTGCTCTCCAAAAAGTGTCCTGCAACTCGCTTCTGATTCATAAGCACTTGCTGGATGATACTGGCGAGAAAGTACCACAGATACGTCACTGTTATAGGCGAATAGCGATTATTTGACTCACACCATGGAGTCACGAGTCTCTGTAGACGTCATTGGCTGACATATTCTATATGGTTAACAAGACCCTTCTGGTCACTTGTCCAGAACATCAGAGGGAGTGATTGTGATATTTTGACACAATCCTATGTTTAGTTGGTACAATAACATTGCTAATCCACGATAGGAGGACAATATTTTATCTCGGGCGAGAGAAAAGTAAATCGGTGCAGCCTGGCTTCTTTGCCTTTTTTTGTTTTTTGGTGTTCTTCAGAATGTGGAGTGAGGTAAAGAAGCTTTGACAAATGAGTTGGTAGACTGAGGATATGGCGGATTGGGTTTTTTTTAGTAGGCTAATATAGGAAGCCTTAGGCTATACCTTAGGGGTTGTGAACCAGGCATTGTATTCTTTCTTAATCCATCATCATGAAAGGCCAAAAGCGATAGGACTTTGAGATAGACATAATTCTATAGGCTTCATCAACCTAGACATTGTCGTGATAAGGTGTGAAGTTTCCAGTGCTGTAATAAGATCTAGTCGGAATGGAAACGCTCCTCTCCACTCCTCTGTCAGCGGATTAGGAATCTTCATGAGAATGGAGCATATTATAAGAATAGATGATAACGTGCTTAGCTAGATCAATATTAGTTTCGGATGTCGGTCTTTTTGTTAGAATCGCAGTATGCAAGATGAAACTTGGAAATGAGTTTGCATTTGTTAATTCCAAGCACTTCTTGCCTTGCTACAGTTCGTCCGTTCACTCTTCTGTTTCCTCCGGCTTGTTTATTGACAATTTACAATCCAAGGTATCCAGCTGAAGCGGCGAGTCTTTTTGGTACGTCAATAACTAAGTCCCTCTAGATTGTGACAATTTAACGGTGGCGAACTCTCGTCCGTCTCCGGACTTCCTTCAGCATTCGCCACCAGGCTGTCAACAATGAGCTTGAGCAAGTCCCACAAATTGAACGGCTGATGGGATAGTCTGCTTTAGCGTAACCTACAGTGGCATTAACTTTGCTCACTTTCACTATGGGCCACGTGCGTGGAAGTCATACTACTGCGGGGCCTGGATAAAAATCAACATCCGAGTATGCTGCTCTGAGCTAAGCATCTTTCATAAGAAAATCAACAAAATCACCTTGGGAAGAATTGAGCCAAGGTATTGTCAACCGCTTCAACATTTCCGGGGATACGACTTGGTACCGAGTGTTCTCGCAAACGTTGTGCAAAGATTCCGTTTAGCAAGCCGGTGAACCACTCGCGAAAGCCTATACCGGCATCCGATTCATTTCATCGGCGGACTCATGTCCTGAGCCATTGAACATCCCGTTCCCGGTGTAATTCCGTAAAAGTTTTGTTTATCCAAGCTGAATTTGGTGCGGATAAGCTCCAATTCTAGGAGGTCCATCGCTGATTCCCAGTAAAGGAAAGTGAGGCTTGCAACGGAGAAAAGTCGGCAGGTAGCTATGAAAATAAGTATTATCCGTCGTTGAGGTTGGTTGTCTGGTTAGAAATCTTCTTACTTCGACCTTGTTGCGGTCAGGATGGTTATATTTTGGTGGACCTGAGTGGGCCGTCGATTGAGATATTGATCGTCGGTAGTTGATTTTGATTGTGAACAGGTAGAGGGCGAAAAGTGTGAGCTGGGAGTTGGTCCAATCGACTCCTCCTGAGGGAGATCGTTTTCGACATCTTCAATTTCTGAAGGGGCATCGTCGTGTGGGTCATTGGGTTGAGATGGTACCACTAGGAGGGTGAATTAAGATGGTCCTGACTAGATCCAACGTAGTAAGCTTGCGAAACATCCAACTGGGTCAATATACCTAGGTGTCCATGCAGGTGAATGTCGATCGGTATATCCGTGTCGTTTGGAACGTGTATATAGGAGAAATCAGCGGCTACGGCATGGTGGCCATGCTGTTTAGGCGGGAAGAGGGAGCCTCTGTCTGTTGGAACATTGAACTTCCCTGTGGAATCGTGATCGTAGCTCCTGGTAAGACGTAGATTCTTTTGATAAAAGACTGTTCATAATGGTTGGTGGTTCAGTTTTGGTGCGTCTCACATTGGAACTGGAAATGGAGTCTGTTGGACCATCAATATTGCTGAAGGCTTCTACAGGCCATGGTTACACATTCCGACCACACCTGACTTTGAGGTAGTCATTTTGAGATGTTGGCGTTGTAGGGCACGTACAACTCCAATCATCCCTATATCATATGCTTCTTATAGGTAAGAATCTGAGGGAATTCCGATCATATCAAAGAACAACGGAGGTCGAGCTAGTAAAAACTAAACCATATTTAGTATACAGTCCGTCGAATGATAGATCACCGACGTCGGCAGATATTTATATTTATCATGCTTGTATTTACTGTACTGAGCAATGCCGGTGGTTGGTGTGGTGTAACTCTCCAGGGATCAGCTCTATCCTAAAGAGGATAATGGAAGACGGATCCATGAGCAGTGCACCTCCATGGTGCCAATCCCCCACTGGTTATGTTACAACTGAAGTGACATGATGCAAGGAGTTGGTGGAATAGAGAAAAGAAGACACATAATCGTTGTCAGTATTTCTGGAAGATATATTCCTGCTCTATAGACCATTAACTGCAGTTTGACTAACGGCGATTCAAAGCGATGGTATTGGACTACATGGTGTGACCTCGGTGAATCTACCCTGTATGAAGTTAGGGTGGCACTCGTATTGCTTTAACCTGTAAAGTTCAATGCATTAGAGTATTTCCCAAAGGAGTGAGTGCATAGGGTTTCGGCTCAAAGGAAACGACACCAGGATTAATTAATGACCAAGTCATTGTCATCCTCGTCTATCCCATTGACCCACCCAACTGAATCGTATAACGCGAGCCACCACACATGCGAACAAACGATCCTCGACAGATTTACTGACGCAGAAATGCTCTCGAACTGGTTTGCCAGCCACCAGGTAACTAACCCGGTAAATCTATCGATGCAGATTTGCCGAATCTCGCTCCATTTAGTCTTGCCTAATGAGGCCAATGGATACGGTGTTTATAAGCTTGTATTCTTGCATCCTTCTAGAATGAGGGCTATATAGTATTGTGGGGGACAATGATTGTAATCCGAGCACACTAATCAGGGCCAACATCAAATCAGAACTGCCTTTCGCCAGTGCATGGAACTCTACAATTGCATGGTGGGAAACGTTAATGCTGCTCAACCGATGACCTGGGTGGCAGATGCGGTTAATCTAGTCTCGCGCCACTTCACCGTTCTCCCTCCACCCCCCTCGATCGGGACCAATTCATCGCTTTTTCTTTACGTGTACACCGTACTCCGTACTCGTACACCTTACACCTTACACCTCGGCTCTCTTATGCATGACTGACCTCTTTGCTCCTGGAGCTTGGGCCAGCCACAGGGTGGGCCGCGGGTGGCTGACCAGTCACACGAGTGAAACGGGATTTTCACACTCGATGCTGACAGCGAAATATCTGGAAAATCCTGATCTCAAAAACTATTAAATTATCTAAGTATCTCCACCTCCAATCTATAGGATTAAAAAGGCCAAGGTAAGCGAAATGAAGACCGCCCATGGTAGACCAGAGATAGGGTCCCCGCGTGGGGAATGATGCCTCGTCACTTCGATCTTCGAGGTTGACCGTGGAACATGAGTATGTGTACCTCGATACTAATCGTAGAATTAGGTCCAATCATAGGGGGCCGAGAAAACCAAGAATCCTATTTACCAGAAATGGCAAAAGCAGGGCCCTTCGTTCCATACCCCGATCAGACTAGTGTAAGAGCCGGTGATTAGTGAAAAGTGCCAAAGGGTCGCCGAAGTGGGGCCCGCCACTGGGCCGTTATCCCAAGAGGGCATGTCGAGAATAGACGTTGCATCCAATGATTATTCAGCATCGCCAGTGCTCGCACGTACACCATGTTCACGGCATGAGTTCCCGATTTTGATATCCCTCCTTGTTCTATAGCATTTTCTCGTTCGAGTTGCCCCTCTTGAAGGGGGCGAAATGAGAACCGCAAAACTGTTCCAGTGGAGCGCTCGTCGAGAAATTTTCAAATGGAGAGACGTAAGACGCTTAGAAGGCTGTCATTCTATCATTATTAAGGGCACGGTTGATTAGTGCTCATCCATCACTAGCCTATAAGATCTCGTTCGCAAGAGCTAACGAGAAGGGGAATTCTACGGAGGTCGTTGAGCGAACACCGAGCTTGAATCCTTCCTTTCCACCTCTTTCCCAATTAGGAATGCCGCAGCTTTTCGAGTCCGATCATTCTTGGTCATGACAACCGATTTTCATGTAGCCTGCACGTATGGACTTATTTGTGCTGGGGTATTGAGTGCAGGAGGGTTTACAAAGAAGCACAATATTCCCTGTTCAACGGTAACAACCCATGGGACCGAAGGAATGATTGGTTAGGGTGCTCGATGAACGACATCCGATCAACAGCCCTGAAAAAATACTCTGTAAAGAGCAACGGGTTATAGACCCACTAATCAAACTTGATCTATCTACTAGTCTTCCTGGGACCAGTCTGGCGCCCGCTGGGAGAAGTCTAGTAGATTAAATAGCTGGTGCAAGATCCGAATCCAGCGGGGCTTTCCCCTTCGATACTATACAGATGCAGTGACTTAAAGAGTCCCAGGGACAGTACCACATACGACTGCCGTCAAAGAATATACTCATGAACGGCTGTTTCCGCTCTTCGCAACCGACAACGCTACTTGATAGCGATGCCTGTGTGGCGAACTCAACGAGTACCATCCGGGACTGACCGTTGTGAGTGTAAGTGCCGACGAATTAGGGTATGTCAAGAAGGTGCGACCGATTGGAAGCCCTTGATACTGTGTTCCCCTTTTGATTTTACTGCACTGCTTGTGCTTCCCATCATGCCTAACTAGTACTACCTAATCATTGCACACAAAGACACGGTAAATGTACTCGCACCTACTAACTATTGATTAGGGCAGGCAAGAACGAACTCAGTGCTCTCCTTGCGATATAGATTCTCGCTCCATGTGTTCCAGGATCAAGACTCATCTATCCACTCCGTCTAGCTTGTCTTGTACCAAAAGATCCCCTTCAGTCGAGGGTCCTCACCTTTCCTCTCAGCACACAGACATAATGGGAACCATTAGTCCCTCTTTACCTAAGGAACTCAACGTTCAAGAGCTAGAGCTCATGATACAGTGGTGTACCGCAACGTATCGCTCTATCTCACGTAATAAGGCCGTTGAATGGATCTGGCATGCTGTCATCCCCAGAGAAGCTATGCGCCATCCCTTCCTGATGCATGGTATCCTCGCATTGTCTGCTCTCCATCTAGCTTTTACCAGCAGTGGTGCTACAAAGGAAAGCTACTTGGTGACTGCACGATCTCACCGGAGTCAGGCTCGAATTGGTCTTGCGAAGGTGCAGGACAATGTAAACGAGTCCAACTCTCAGGCAGTGTTTGCTCTTGTTAATATTCTAGTTGTGTTTGCGTTCGCTCTCCCTCTGACAACAGAACCACTTGAAGAACAAACCCCCTTGGATGAACTTTGCGAGGTTTTCCGGCTCACACGAGCATCGACAGATACAATCACAACCGCATTCGACCTGGTCAGTGAAGGGGAAATGGAACAACTAGTACAAGTTGATGATAGACCGCCCCTAATGCCCGACACTTCACGGCTCGCCATCATGTCGCTTTCCAGGATGAACATGAGATTAGCTATTCAGAAACCAGAACATGAAAAAGAGGTTTATGACACCGCTATCCAGCACTTGGGAACTTCACTGGATAAGCTCGCCAGAGGTGGGGAGATTATGATTGTGGCATTCGAATGGATTTTCCAGATCCCGCCTCGATTTATCGATCTGCTTAGGGAACGACAGCCGTTCGCGCTGATTGTTCTTGCCCATTATGCCGTGATCATGCACTCTTTAAGAGGACATTGGTGGGTGGGTGAATGGGCAGCCCGGTTGATCAGCCAAATTGGCCAACATCTATGTGCTGAATCGAAACAATCGATCAACTGGGTCCTTGACGCTACAGGCTTTTGTATTCCGCCGCTGTGATACCATCCAGAACAGCCTCTAATATGTCTTTTCAACGGATGATTCTCGAACCCGAGGCGCACCTAAAACCACCAGCAGTATACGACCTTCCTTGATCAACAAAACGTTCATCATTGACGATCTCAGCCATACCTGGACTGCCTTTGCCGAGGCTTATCAACAACTACACAGACTCTTGCAATGTCTACTGTATTCACTGCGGCGATCGGACGAAAAAGATACCCCCGGTTCGGGTATCCCATTGCACTTTCAAATGCATCTCCGACAATAAACCATGAACGAAAGCAGAGTATCGCCCTCAACATGTGGGCGGTCTCTTGGGGGAACAGTGCGTCAACTCCTCGAGGGCACTCGACGCACCCTAGAAGACCAGGGTTTGGGAGATGAGAACTTCCAAGGATAAAGAGATCTTTGGCCTAAAAGGGTAATACATTATACGACAATCTGTCAAGGTGGAACCTAGCCTAATCAATCCATTTCTAGCGACCTGCATGTATGTAGCTAAATGGTGCCACAAGTCGCTAAACTAATGGTCAAGCCATTTGACCAGTGACAGAGAAAAAAAGCAATTATAGTATCTTGATAAGGCTGTGGGATTTTATTGGAGACATCATTCGTACAGTAGGTAGTAGGCATGCATATTAACTCAGAAAATGATAAGCGACCCCAATCCAGCCATTAAGAACTCAGACTAGAAGAAATAAATAATCATATGGAACATGAAATAAAACCGGTGAATCCGCTTAATCCGTTCCTAATCCTGGCACTTCGAAAGTACTTCAATAACATGGGTATTCATTAAATATATTATGCGATAAGAAAAAGGGGAATATATGGAGAGGAGAGAGGGCAGATATTCCAGAAACAGGGAAGGGAGAAAACTGAAGAATACAACATCTCTCATCTGCGACACTTCTCTCCGAGCTTCAATTCAAAGACAAGCACCGCCAGCGGCGCTTTCGTCGTAAAGCGACACAATGAGTGCTTTCACGAAGGCCGGTTCAAGTCTCGCCCGACGAGGAAGACAAAAGGTAGAGATCGATAAACAGTAAAGCGACAGAATCACCAGCATGTCATCATCAACACAGGCGAAGCGGCGCGAATCAAAGTACAACCGTTCAGCTCGACGATGACTCACTGCGCTTCTCCCCAGGAACGCGCTCGGCATCCTTCAAGCGATCCCTAGATGCGGTCCGGACACGTCGCAATTGTTCCTCTTGCTCGCGAACACGCTTTTCTTCGTCGGGCGTGGGGATATATGCATTGGCAGCGCCACCTATATACGAGCCAACGATCAGCAGGTTACCCAACATTACATGAGCATCGTCTCCTAAGAGCCAACATACCCCGTCCAGTGTGATGAGGAGCCTCCTCGACGCGCAATGGTGGCGCCTCTACATCCTGACTCTCGCGCGCAATTTCCGGGTGCTCAGGGTCGTTGACCACCATGTTTCCTTGGCCTCCGCGACCGGTGGTATAGATGTCTTGTTTGATTGTGGGGGTGACAAGATCCCGAGGGGTCGTTTGGCTTTCGCTGGAGGAGAAGATGTTTCCTGCTCTCTTGTCAGAATTGATCTTCCAGTTTCAGATATCCCAGTTGGTATATTACCTGCACCTCCACGGCCGTGCGATACTTGTCGACCCATGGTTGCGAGTATGTGATCGGGGGGCGAGTGGAAGAGAGGACTGTATAAATTGACCTTGGCGGGGAAGTTTGCGATCGGACGGTGGGATTGCGCGATGCGTATCACGAGCACTGCGAACGTCTGACCGACAGGTAAAGGAACTGGAATAACGGAGTTGAACAGAGTTGAAGGTAGTGGCAAAGGAGAAGAAATTTCTGAGGAGTTGAAGGTCAAGAGCAGCCCCGCCAAGAACCAAGATGAACTTATGATGAAAGAAAGTTCACTCACTCTTGGCGCTTTGAAGGCCGCTTTTTTTGCGCACGTTGCGGGAGACTTTGGCTCTTATCTAATCGTTTGACTTTCCCTTTCGGTCTTTGGCAAGGGCAACGGGTGTTCACCTGATCATCAAGTTCCTCCTGACTCCGTGGAGTAGAGCTCATTTCTCAGACAGACCCAATTTCCACGGTTCTGACCTCCCGACCGATTGCATTGTATCCATTGATATCATTCCCTGCGCTCCTCTACTTGCAAGACTGTGGAAGCTGTCCCGCGCATTCCTATGCCAAGGAATGCTGATATACCATGGCTATATCTAGGGTATGCTATGTATTCTTGAAAATATCGTAAACTGACCACTAGTATATACTAGGTAGTTCACGTAATACCTGCGACAGATTCAATAATAATACCTGCGACAGCATGTCGGACACTCTTTCCGTTGGCCCGCAATGGCCACAAGACATACCATAGTCCCTTCAGAGCATAAAACCTCTCATACTACCTGCAAATAGACACCATGTACCATCGTTCCTGCCTATCCAAGCATGCCTACAATACATTCCGAAGGAGGGTCATGTATCAATATAGTTCTTTTCTCTTCAGATTACAGTGGCCTACTGCATTGTATTGCTTCTCCCAGAATCACAAAACCCTCTTGCAAACCACCGTCACTCATTACATCTACACTCCATTCATACTGTCTTTTCATCTTAGTCTACATACACTTGCCGATTATACCAACTATCACACTCATTAACAACATTACCAACACTCGTTCACACTTTGCTTTCTTTCATCATGTGTTTCGACTATATAAATGGCATCATCTTTGATGTCGAGCTCACATGGCAGGTGGTGGAGACCCTTGGGCTTCTACTGCGTATATTCCCCAATTTCATAAGGCTCCTGCTCCACCTGTTACTGGCGGTCTTCATTGATATAATCTGGCTGCCCTATGTCATCGGGGTAGATATATTTGATCACGTGTGTGGCTTTTGTCGGTGGTCCTTTAGGACGCTCCGAGAGATATTCATACCCCATTTCAACGCGAATGGGAATATTGCTCAGTCAGCTGATGATGGCCCACAATTGATGCCTAATGGGTATGACTCGCATGATGACACCGAGGGTGGCCTGGGAGAAGTGGACGTAGCGGGAGGGGATTTAGCCGCATCGGAGACACCACCCCAGGAAGAACCACGATTGAGAGAGCGACAGGAGCCAAATAGTCTACTGGATCTATTGGAGGAAGAGCTACGGGGGAGAGATCCACGGAGCAGAGGGCCGCAGGACAGAGAGCCACAGGAGAGAGAGCCACAGGAGAGAGAGCCACAGGAGAGAGAGCCACCGAACAAGATTCCACTGAAAGAGCTGGCGCCGAACGAGATACCACGGGGAAAAATAATCCCGGGGAGATTCCCGGAGAGAAGAGCACTAGAGATATGGCTACGGAAGACACACATGAATTTATATCCAACATTAAGGATTAGGGAACAAGACGAAGTGCTACAGGGCTCGAATGTCGCAGTGAATGGTGAGTCCCTCTAAAGGATTAATGCTGGTGGCTAAGCTCATGTCTTTACTCTAGGATATCCGCGAGGTAGATGGAATCCTTATGGTTTTTCTAAGCCCGCTAGAACTATGTCGTCTAAGGAAATCGGTATGTGTGATTCTATGGTATTGTGATTGGAAGAGCGGCAATGCTGACGAACTCAGTTCAGGAGGCTATGGCGGCATTGTTTCCCGCCCAGAGAGAAAGGAGTCAACCCCCAGCGGCCGTGAACCGGCTTCACATAGCACCCAGAGACAGTCCGAGAAAACTGAAACATATCATTGTAGCGGTTCCATACCCAAAGCAGGACACAAGATCGGGTACAAAGCTGGATGCAGAAACGGATACAAGGCCAGACACAAAACGGGATACAGAGACGGGTACAGGGTCATATACAAAGGTAGATACAGAGTCGGACACAAAAGTGGACGCAGGATCGGATACAAAGTTGGACACAAGGTCAGGCACAAACGCGACGTCTAACTCCGAAGGTCTTTTCCAATTGAGCACACCAGCATTGCGCAAACGTTTCAAGGAGTTGTTATGAGGTGCAATCACTCGTAGCTATCGAGTTGGACAGTTTGGCAAAGTTGGACTCTGGAATACATGTCTTCGCGTGGAATATTTCCCAACCTCTAGGTACATACGTCGCTTCAGCCCGCAATGTCCATCATGTGTGAACACATTACAGTTACTTTTGATGCCCAAGGATGTTTACAGGCCACGAGACCGCAGCCAATGCGTTTCTTTCTCTTTCTTCTATTTTGCGCGCTGGTTATCTTGATGACGGCTGAAGCATGATCATTTTGTCCGTATTACTATAGCTAGGATGTGCTCGCTTGTATAGTTAACAGAACGTTGAAGTTCACTGAGTACACAGCATCACACTGAGTGCTAGTATATCTCGATTTCAGCCCTAGCTCCTACCTATATGCAATGTATACACAAATCTTTGGTGATGATCTACTAAAAACTCGTCTGCTAGCATCAACAATTGCTGGGGGGAGGGCGGGGAGGAATATAGAGCGGACGGTGCTTTGTGTAGTCATAAGCTGCAACTGCAAAACGTCATCCCTAGGTAATTACAATTTTTGATTTTGATTCAGAGATCATTCCCAGTGAAAAGAATAAAATGTCTAAGACTCAGTTTTGTATAAGTCATAACTATGTACATTCGTAAAACCTCATTGACAAGTGGCTTCTCATAAGCATATTCACATAGGGCTCGAAGAGCTTTGCGTATCGATAGACACCATCGATATATGCGACGCCCGCATTGTAACCGGGAATGAAACTTCACCCTCAATCATAACATATTTGTCGCGATCATTTCCTCCTTGGAAACGGTTACTTGGGCCAATAAGTGTCGATGATGTGCCCACCGTACGGCGCATATTCATATGCCCTCTCAAACTCCATACTCCAAACACCATGCGCACCACGTATGGGGTACTCCCCTTTCCTCCATTTCTCCTCGTCCTCTTTGTACGAGGTAGCGCCGACATGTTGCATTTGCGGCGGCGAAAGCGCCAGCCGATCGATTTTGTACTCGTTGGCTAGCCGTTCAAGCGTGGTATCCACCGGCTTGGGTTTCGTCGCATCTTCCATCTTCTTCATGTAATCCATTATCGTGGGAACTTGCTCCCTCGGGAAAACCAGAGCCTGCGAGCAGCAGCCATGCTGGTTCATCCGATGAATACCCTTTTTCATCGGTTGCTGGACCGTCACCCGTCCCGAGGCAAAATACAGCAAAATAACCAGCGGCACGCAGCCAAAGCAAAGCACGAACATAAACCAATTCGACAGAACCTCCTGCGCCGGCCGGAGCATCCTCCGACAAGTGAGGCCTACTGTCGCAACCGACACCGTAACTACAATACTCCACGCGAGATACTCGCGCCAGTTCTCGGAATTCCAGCCAAGGAACTTCTCTGTCCAGAAGAGGCGGAGGTAGAGCCAGTCTTTGTTAACTGTGCCGTGATGCGTCCACTCTTCGATCTTCCTGATTGCCTGTGTGGTGGTTTCATACCAGGATCGCTGGGCCACGACGTCGTCTTCCAGCATTAGGAAGTACGGCGCGTCGGTGCCCTCATAACATGATCGGAGGGAGAGGCTGTAGTCTATTAGGGACTTTTCGGGGGTGTATTTGTTGGAGCGTTCTAGGACTTTGAGGTAGTCGATTGAGGCGTTTTGGGTCTCGTATGTTAGGACGCGGTCGATGGCGTTTGTGACCCAGGGGTGGTTGTAGTCTGGGTGGTCGGAGGGGGTGGTGAGGGCGAAGAGGACGTGGACGGAGATTGTGGAGCGTTGTTTCTTGGAAAGGCCGTCGATGAGCGAGGCGACGGTTGTGTCTATGTTTTGTTGGAGGGGTCTCTTGACGGTTACGATACCGACGCATAGGTCGACATGTTCGGTTGTGGATTGGGTGCGATGCGAGGAAAGCTCTGGGGGCGCAGCAGTTTGGTTAAAGCGAGCAAGATACTGCAGTGACTCTTTGATTCTGGTGAAGCTGTATTCAGGTCGGTAGCCCTCTCTTGGCTGGAAGAAGTAGGATCCTGGGTCGCGCGCGGAGTTGGCGCGACAGAAGAAGAAGAGGAAGAAGTAGAAGATGGCAAAGGTGATTAGGGAAAGCCTCTGCTTTCTATTGATGGAACGCATTGGGACATAATTATGTTGCGGTTTATCAATGGAGGGCGAAGTATGTATGTTTACTTATGTACCGGGTTGGTGGGACTGAAGAATGAAGGGGAGCAAAGGAAAAAGGGTTGGATAGATGGATAGTAGTGAATTGAGGCTGACGGGAAATCGCATGCGTTCTTACTTAGACTATTTATTTGAGCGTTTTCCTTTTCTTTTTCCCTATGCAAAAGAGGGTCGATACGAGTAGGAATCAATGAGCAAAAGTCTGAGCCCGAAGGGGCCCCCTCTCCACTCGATTTTTTCCTTTTTTAGATAAGTTTTTGTCGACTAGACTCTTGGTCCCGTAAATAAGCAACGGCGCGGTGGAGTCGAGTGAGGGCTTGCTCCTATCAAGCTCTGCCAGTGGTGGAGAGGTCTGTGTTACTATCTTTGTGCTAAGAGTCAAGGGTCTGTCTCTTACACAACCTCGGCCTTGTTTTCTGGTGGGAGCCGTGTTTCATTTCTCTTCACGTTTTCTGTTATTGGTGGATGGATTGAGACAGCAAGATCCAACTTGACGATTTTCCCTTTTGGGACTGAACAACTGAGACAGGTATACTAAATCCGCCGGGGAAATAATGAAACTCTGCCTGGTCGGTCAGCAACTTCGCCTTCTGAGTTAGTTCAATGGGCCCTACTTTTGCCCTGCAACAACACCATTTTCCCGGTTTGGGAGTTGTTAACGCGCCCAATCAATCACGTCGGAAGGAACCGCGACGATCTGTCAGAAAAAAAGGTAGTCCAGTTTGCGCATATGGCAGTGCAGAATTCAGGTCCGTGTTTTGCCCGGCGAAAACTTGTTGGGGTTTCATTCAGTTTCTACTGTAAACATTGGATAAGGAAACCTTCGAGACATTGCGGTGGGTCCATCCAGCAAGTCATCGCGAACGAGTACAAGCCGATTGCGACACTTGACGATAAACCACCAAAGTCCGGAGTACAGTCGGAGGCAAATGTACATGGAGTATTCTTGTACGGATCTCTATCTAGTACGGAGTACTTGCATTACCGATATACTCTTCACCCATTATCAGAAGTATCGTGATTCATGCAGATAGGAGCTGACCCGAAATGGTCACTCACGGGTGTAACATGACTGCCTGGCTTTTGGACGACTTTCTTGTCCTACTTGGTCCTGCTTAAATTATCGTGATAATTCATGAGGTAGCGAACTATCGGTAAACCCAAAAAACGATGAGACAAAAAACAACAACAATAAAAAGATGTTGACGAGAGTGGGATTTGAACCCACGCCCCTTTCGAGACTGGAACCTTACTCCAGCGCCTTGGACCGCTCGGCCATCTCGCCATTGAATGAAAGAGGTTCTCTTAATGCAATATATTTTCAATTTTGCGTTCATCAAGAAAACAGCAAAATCAAGACACTGCCATGTTACTCAACCCCGAATAGTCAATTCTAAACTCAATTCCATCTAGGTGACGTATATAGTACACAAATCATTTTACTGCTTGCTTTTACAGTCTCCGGGGAAGTTGTTCGCACATTACAAAAGACAAGGTTATTTTATGCAATCATCCACCCTGAGCCATGTCAGTTAGGGTTCTGATGAGAAATATATATAGAATGAGAATAATCTCGACCACCAGACCGAGGGTCATCTTCTCCGCACCCTTGCGGGGAACCTAACCTACACTGCCCAGAAATTGGCCAGTTACCGAATATGCCGAGGGAACCCTCCTACTAATCAGGGATACACCTACTACACCGACTGTTTCCCTTTTAAGCTGTACAGAGAATAGGAAGAGGGGTCCCAACCAGTCTGATATAAACCATGACACACCCACCGAAACAAAGAATGGCAACAAGCCTCAGAGCACCATCCGTCATCATCCTAAGCGATCCAAAATGTCCCCAGACGCTCCACCCATCGTGATCCCCGCGTCGTACGAAAAGTTTCCAACAAGAGATATCAAACTCTCACACTACCCGGCCGGAGCTGAACATGCAACCCCAGTCGTGGTTGCCACACTGAATCGCCCGGAAAAGCGCAATGCTTTCACTTCGGCTATGGCGGAAGACCTAGAGAGGGCCTTTGCGACGTTCGACGTCGACGAACGTGTCAAGGTGGTTGTTTTGACGGGCGCCGGCAATACGTTCTGTGCTGGTGCGGATCTGGAAATCGGGTTCCCTAAGGGACGGGACGAGAGGCCGGTCGATCATAGAGATAGGTCAGTTGTTGGATCCTCCTACCAGACTATCTGTTCAATTATAAACTAAATTGACATAGCGGCGGCCGGGTAGCTCTCGCAATCCACAGATGTCGCAAACCAACCATCGCCGCGATGCAGGGCTCAGCTGTCGGCGTCGGCATGACCATGACGCTACCCGCTGTAATCAGGTACTACTGTCCAACTAGTAGCAAAAAGCACAAAGCAAATACATCGAACTAACGAAATAACTGGCGACAGAATCTCCCACGCGACTAGCAAATATGGCTTCATTTTCGCCCGCCGAGGCATCACGATGGAGTCTTGCTCTTCGTACTTCCTCCCGCGACTAATCGGCTATGCAAAAGCCCTGTATCTCGTTTCTACGGGGAGTGTTCTCCCGTCTACGTCGCCGCATTTTGGTGGCCTGTTTGCCGAGGTTCTTCCCGAACAATCGCAGGTTGTTCCGCGGGCGCTGGAGCTGGCTAGTGAGATGGCGGAGAATGTAAGTCCGATGGCATCTGCGCTTAATCGAGCGTTGATCTGGCGAGGACCTGAATCTGCGGAGGAGGCACATTTGTTAGATTCCGGGATTCTTTATCATATGTTCGCTTCAAGGTATGTGGCTATTCCCTTGTATCGTGAGGCTGAGGTTGTGTATGGGTGGTGCTCATTGGAACTTCCGCAGGGATAACAAAGAAGGTGTGACGGCTTTCTTCGAGAAGCGAAAGCCTATATTTAAAGACACGCTCGAGGAAAATGGACCGACCTTTTACCCTTGGTGGCCTGAAGCGAATGTCAGCAGAAAGACAAAGGTTGTAAAAGAAGGTTCTAAGCTGTAGTGTAACTGGCCGGTCAGTGCGGCGTCCTTGGAACATAAGACTGAAATTAAATGGGTAAGTCGAGAGCATAACCGAAGAAAAGGATTATGGATATAATCAGAGTGTTACTGCCAATAACCGAGCAGGATAAACCCAAATAAATCGTATTTGGAGAATGATGAATCGCTCAGGTACAAGTTGACGTAGTCAAGATATTCATACAGAAAAGATGCAGACCCACAAACAAAGGAAATAAAGACTGGAGTGTGCAATGCCATAAAAGATACCTAGGCAACCCTGCTACCTGCTACCATGGGCCCTTTATACTATTCGCCACCACAGTAAATACAGACAACGTGCCATCTAAATGATAAAGTTCCGTCTTTTGCGATTATACACACGCTGGTCCTTCAGCCATTGCCGGTATCCCTGAACGCTACCGATCTTCTCGCCGTAGTAGTCGGGAACGGGGTTTGCAATTGAGTTGGAGGAGGGGTCAACACGGAAGCGCTTAATTCTGTCGTAGAACTCCTTCTCTTTCTGTTGTAGAATTTGGATTAGCGGTCGTCCTACTCAAGAGAGATATTTCAACAATGGCTGATTTAGAAAACTCACGATCATAAACGCGGACTTGAATCGCCGGTTTACCAGCCCCCAGACGGCATTTCCAACGAAGGGTCCGACAAGCCAACCCACCGCACCACAAGCCGCGGTAGCCATTCCCAAGACGACGAACGGATCCAGGCCCATAACCTGTGCACCGAAATGTTCAAGGTCCTGATTGGAAAGGATCTGGACACCAATAACAGTTGTAGCCATCGAGGTCGCAACGGAGGAAGCGAGAGAGAAGCGGCGACGAGAGGCACGGAGTTTGAAGAATGAGTTCCAGTCCAGCTTGGCAGATTCCTTGCGAGTGGCTTCTGAGACTGTCGAGTTCGCCCGCATGGAGGAAAGGCGGTAGGTGACTGAGCGAGTCATTTGAGTCTGTGAACGAGGGCATGGTGCCTTGAAGCTAGGGCAGAGAGCCTTGGCTTGTTTCGATGTACTGGCCGGTCGTGCCTGGCACCTGAGCGAGAGTGTCTGATACAACGCTGTGGAATTGGCCGGGCATGCAAAAGGGCTAAGGGCTTTTGAGGAAAGGCGCCCGCCTAGTATGGCGGTACGCACCGGAGTACTGATCGAGGCTGCATGCATCTTGAGAGAAAGTTGCGTTCAGAATGCAAAGTGGTTTGTCGCCGATGTGATGCGGAGTTGGCTGAAGTCCAGCGAATGGACGGATGAAGCTATGACCGGATTATGTAAGCGGTCAATTTTGCCCGTTGACCTATGAGGTCATTCCTTCTAAGACAAAGTATACTTGAAATATACCAGAATATAATTTATGCTGTCAGAGCGGTATTATGTATACACAACATAGTATGTTTCGATGTGAGAATTTGGACACTGTATGTTGAGATTCGTATAGCCAGTTCTGAAAGTGAGCCATTGTTGCATGTCCGGGTTGTCGATCCAAGAAGATTGATCATGTTATGATAGCAACCTTTTCGCGGTAACTACAATAGTGCCAAAAGCAATCCACAACCTACTCGAGCTCTGCAGTATTTGTAATTGAATTTAAGTAGTTATTGTTAGCTAGCGACACTATAGCTTTACCCGCGATTGCGTCGGCCTCTTTGTGCTTGATCTCTTAGCAGTCGCCGAAGTATCTTTCCTGACAAGCTTTTCGGGATTTCTTCCACAAACACCACGCCGCCCCAAAGCTGCTTATAGGGAGCAAGTCTTGACTTGACGTAGGTCTTAAGTTACTCCTCTGAGACGCTCCTATTGGTCTCTATCACAATATACGCTCGGGGAGTTCGTTCCCCGATGCTGCCAGATCTGGTGTTCCAATGACAGCAGCATCTGCTATGCTTTCGTGATCAAGGAGGCACGCCTCCACCTCTACTGGAGATACCTGAAGTCCTTTGTATTTGATAAATTCCTGGCTTCAGTTCAGTATGTCACATCTCCCTACCTATGCATTGTATGGCTTCGGCTTACCTTCTTTCTATCCACAATGAAGATCTTCCCTTTCTTCCAGACACCAATGTCGCCTGTTCGGAACCACCCGTTCGGCGCGAAAGCCGCAGTAGTCGCCTCAGGGTTCTCAAAATACCCCTGGGTGACCAGGGGTCCTTTGACCAGGATTTCTCCTTCCATACCATCTTCATCCTGGTCATCAACAATGCGGAGCCTTGTGTTTGGAAGCAATGGACTAATACTTCCCGTCCAATCAGCCTGACCCCAGGGCACCGTGGTTACGCTCCCAGTAGACCCAATCAGTCCCCCACCGTTGACTGATATAACAACCCAATTTTCTTTTCGGCACGCCGCTGGACATCCGTACTCAACGGCGCAACGCCCGATTCAGCCCGGATAAGACTCATGAAATGGCCTGCGACCCTCGGACTGTCCGCAATTGCAAGATAAACCGTTGGTGCGGTAGCCAAGAATGTAACCTGATATTTCTCGCAATAGTCCATAAATTCATCGACGCCGAACTTCGGCATCCAGTAGACAGTACCCCCGCAACAGCCGGAGTGATGAAATACCCCCCGCATCCTGCAATATGCGCAGTAGGGAGATGACCAATGGTGCGATAGGGTACGTCGAGGTGCGGTTTGCCTTCCTTGGAATCATGAACGACTAATTGTGGGAGGATTGCCTCGGAGGCAAGATTCATATGAGACAGCGTAACGCTCCTCGGAGGACCAGTAGTGCCGCTTGAGTATAGTATGCAGATGAGTCTTGCTTCCAATTCATTTCGATCCGCAACCCGCTCCCAATCTAGCTCCTTAGTACTGTGCATATAGTTCCTGTTGGGGTTAACAGTATCCGTTAGTAATCGTTTTGGCCCCAAGCTTTTAAGGATTAGGACTCTCTCCTTGGGGATCACACACTCTAGAGCCGACATTAGAGCTTTCTCTTCATTTTCTACACTGGCAACGATCAATTGACATTTCGACAGTCGTACCTGTCTCGATAATTCTATATTTGTCACGGCCGATGATGCTGCAGTGTATACCCAACCCGCGGCAATGATTGCATAAAACGCCGTTGGAAGAAGTACCTGGTTCGACGAGATACAGAGGACTGTATTTTTGCCGGCACTGTATTTCCCGATTTCGAAGCTGGTCCGGAGTATGTATGCGAGACGCTTGGTAATCGTCCGGGGTTGGGCCTTGCTGATGCTGTTTGTTGGATCTGCGGCTTCTGCGTGGAGTATAGTAGTTTCTGTAGTCAACGAGATTGGGGAGTCCGGTGGTTGTGTTAATTTTGAAGGTAGTGATGTCGAAGGTGTGCATACCAAATATCAAGGATAGTAGGTCGATGTTCGGGAGGTTATAGTCCCTTTCTGGGAGGTATAGCATGGTGTAGGGCTTGGTTGTACCGTCGTGATCACTCGAGCTAGAAACTCTGCTTCAAACACCAATACAGTATCCACGGGCTTCCAAGTAAGCGGTTATATAGTTTGGTTTGTAAAAGCTTAGGGTTTCGGTTACAAGAATGCGGGGAAACCCGAGGTTCAAGTTTATGTACTGTGGGGGATGGGCATACTAAGGAACAACATGACTCTTAGTACATTCTATTCATTCTAGTACTTAGTCAAACCCGGTAAGAAGGAATATGTAGAAATCTATTTACTTGTATGCAAATGCTATATCTCTTCCAGATTCCGTGACTGATGCTATTCGCTAAATACGCTAGTGACCATGGGTTTCGAAACCGACCGAAAAAGAGATTGAGCGTACTAAAGGTTGCCATTCTGGTAGATGATCCCATGACGAGATTGTGCTTTAGACTGTGTTCCGTAGCCGTTCACGCGGCCGTAAAGCCATCTTAAGGTACCGGTACTCAGAGCCATTACGGTCGCGCTGAGGGCAAACAGTCCGATGCGTCCTGCAAACGGCAGTTGTTCGAAGATTGGGTAGGGATACCTGGCTTTATTAGCAATTTACTAATGACACATGTCGAAAAGCATCACTTACCATCCATTATACGAAAAGCACCGTTCAATCCAAAACCAGTATCCGAAGGCAAAGGTGCTGGACAAGCCAAGAGCGGGTAGGATAGTGATCGTCCATGGAGGTGAGAGAAGAAAGAGATCGACAAGGAGAACAATGGACGGGATGGCATGGAAGCTGATGTCTGCACACAAAAAAAAGAGTATTAGCGATGACCAAGATGACCGAGGGCTTGATAATTGGACCTACCAGCATTCAAAGGAATCACAGCCCAGTCAGGTACTACCAAACGCTCATCGATCTATTATGGGTCAGCTGGGGATTTGCGATCGGATGATTTAGCCTTTCACATCGAGCACTGACCACGCGTAGACCCCAATAGAGAATGCTGATCAGAACCTCCAAAGGCGCACTGCATATCGACAACAGGTTCTTCAATAGAAAGAGTCGCGCCGATAACGTTATATCCGCCAGTAGGCCGATCGCGAAGGTAAGGGTCGACAGGGATAACCCGATAACGGTCAGATACTGGAAATGCCAGCCATACGCTTCATTCCTATCAGAAGTCCATCAATAGGTATAATTTGATGGGGACGCTCAAGATCTATCGCATGGGGAAAGCCCTTACGCGTGATTGGGGTTTTCGTGCATACTGAGCAAAGCAAGGATTAGTCTCACTGACCATGATGACCTAATGGCCTCTGAACGGCGACCAATCTTATCGATATCTAGAGAGACTTTCTGTAACCTACTATTTAAAAGACCATATAAAGGTAGAAATTCCCAGTAACTGGTAAGGGGCGGTAAATTAGCCACGGGACAAACACCCAATGAAATCAAACAACCACTTCAGCATACATGAACCAAGGCAGAGAAACCCCGGGATGGACTGTGAATCCGTTGCAGTGGATGCTTTTTGAGGAGAGACTGGGTTGTGCAGGAAGCCATGATAGAAGCAATAATGCTTAATATGTTGATAACAAGGTTATTGGTCAGGGTGTGTTGCCAAAGGAATGGTTTAATAATCATTCGTTAGTCAACTCTACTAGCTTTTAATCTTAACACAGGTTGTCATTAAATGCCACCCAAATGCAAACGTGAATGTGGTTCATGGTTCAGGCGGTGTCCGAGGATTCCGCCGCTATGGGAGCCCGGAACAATAGAGCCACCGATCCCGACTCCGGAGATGATGGCTTATCATTAATTACGTATGGACAACTCCGCCGCTACCACTTTCTCCACCCCTGTCAATGCGCTACTGCGATTGATTGAGACGGCCGATAGATTGCCACTAACCCAAGCATTTCCCTGTGGTTATCTGGATCTGGTATTGGATATCTTGATCTCCACTGGCCTATCTCCTCCGCTTTTCTCGTGTTTTTGTCGGAGTTTCTCACATCGTCCGCCCTGTTGCCAAACGATCTATTGCTACTCCCTACTAACCATTACCGCACTAACAATACCAGAGTCGCACGGGGTGCCTTGGGTTCCTCTGCAGCTGAAGTCTCCTCTACACTAAAAGTTCTAGAAGACAAGCAAACAATCCACCACATCTGCTACTCCCAAATCGGTTTTCCGCTCTGTCCCACACCTCGATGAGCACGAATACTAGGTGTGGGTGCCTTGTTGATTATCGCTTCTTGTCCTCTTGGATTAGACCCAAACGCCGCCCTACACGGCGGAAGAAGATCATTTCATTGGGAATTCTATCGACCCCGTGAGCTTACATTCTGTCTGCATGGCGATCTTACTGTGCAGAGTGTGTCGGCACTATCTCAAGTTCCGGACTAATAGTTCGTCTGGTCGTTATATTTATTATTCCTCCTCTTTCTATTTGGCCAATAGCCATTAAAATTCAATGCCTCGTCCTCGACGGCCCGGCGCCCCGGAGCCAAAAAGAAGGTCACGCAAAGGATGCTGGTGCGTATACACTACTTAATGACCGCAATAATGGCTGTAAGTTGAGCTACTAAACTTCTAGGTTAGGCCATGTAAAGCACGCAAGGTGAAATGGTTTGTTCTTCACCTCATCCCTCCACCCATTGTCTTCTCACTTCTGGTCTTTTCCTTTGTCCACTAATCGATTGAATATAGCGGAGAAGAAAAGCCGTCCTGCTTGAATTGCCGTCGTCAAAATGAACCGTGTGACTACAGTATAAGACTGAACTGGGGAGGTAGAACGAGAAGAAGATCTTCCGTAGACTCTCCGGGTTCACAGCCCAGCGGCCAGTCCAGACGGTTGATACTAGCCTTCTCGCCATCAGATATAATGCAACCAGAACCCGCCGTGCCAGCCTCGCATTTCAAGTCCCCTGGTGCCTTGGAGGGAAGTGTTGCGCGGGACCATATCACAGAGTGTATGTTCTGGGAGGCTGGGTATACAGGGGAAATGGCAATAGGAACGTCTTATCCTAGAGGGTTATATGATATCCATGAATCTTCGGCTGTCTCTGACCATTCTTATAATCCCTCCACTCGTACAACTGGCAAATGTTCAGTAGATATGAGGCCATCATCACCAGGGGATGATGTAGCCACCACATGGCCAGGCTTCTCTCCTCGCATGACAACGCTGTTGACCAGAGAATCGGTCCCCAGTTATCCGTCATCTATCTCACATTCCTTGGACGATTTCTCTTACCCATCGCCGGCAGATACGGGCTCAAGTATTGGTTCTCTTGCCCCCTTCACTTTTTCGCCTGCTACGACATCGCAGCCGAACTCATTCCTTCGACAGTCGGCAGACATTCCTGACCAGCCATTGGCCCATTCTTCGCCCGAACATGGTGATGTACCGGATCATGGAGACTCTCACTCGCAGTACCGGTCTCCCACAGATGCCGTTACTGCGTATATCACTTACGAGTCACAGAGCCCCTTGGACCTTCAAGAGGTAATATCTCCTCGTTCAACAAAATCACAACATTTCGCATCACATGGTACGGCTCAAGATGCCGAACCTATGCCGATAGGAGTGGGCAGTAGCACGGAGGACTTCTTCAACAAGGTCATGAATAGCCCTTCACTATCCGATAGTCGTCCGCAGGCTCATTCCCTCGAACCAGTGGCAACTGACCATCTTCGATTCACGGATAGGGACCATGCAATTGATGGATCCGGTGGGTTCTCCAGCGCTGTAAGGAAGTGGCACGCCTATCTCACCAGCGTAACCGATAACTACGGCTTGGATTGTGGTCGTCCGGATTCGGATTTGAATAAAAACGACGATCATTCGGCTATTGATATCAACTACGCGCTGGACTTGATCAATTCCCAAAATGAATCTTCTGCTGTTTCAAAAGATGGCCCTGACGGCTCCTCACCCTCAGATTTGCAAAGCAGCTTGGATTGCACAAGATATGCCTACTACGAAACGCCTGTACCTATTAACATCCCGCGTTATCTATCGCCTCTGCCACCATCGTTAGTGCAAACGCCCATCAATTTGATGTATTTTCATCATTTCATCAACCATACAGCAAGGATGTTGGTCCCACATGACTGTGGGAATAATCCATTCGTTTCCGTTCTACCATCGAGTAAGTCACACGTACTTTTTCTTTCTCTTTTGGTACCTGTTCGTGTAAAGTGTGCTGACCTGCTAGTGGCTATTGGGGACTCAAACCTTCTGAACCTAATGCTAGCATACTCTGCCAGTCACCGTGCGAGATACCTAGAGCATCCAGAGCCTGCCACCCGGATTGCGCATTGGGTGAGTAATGTTTTCCCGGCATTGCGTGTGGCACTAGAAGATCCGCATGAGAAGGTTACCGACAATCATCTCGCTGCGGCCATCATGCTCCTTTCCCTGAAAATCATATCACCTAGCACATTTGAAGTGCCCATTCCCTGGCAAAGCCACCTCAAACTTGCGCGAGAACTCTTCCTTGCACGCAAAGACCAAATGGCGTACCCCGGGAATCGCATTGGTGCATTCCTTGGTCGTTGGTTAGGGTATCTCGATATCATGGGAACCCTTTCCTGTCGACATACTGAGCCCCCCTTGCCTGAATATTATGGTCTCATTAGTACATGTTGTTCGGTTGAAGGATTTGACGAATTCTGTGTCGATTGCTTTACTGGCTTCGCTCCCGGAACTGGACTATTTTTAACTAAGCTGGGAAAGCTGGTTCATCAATGTGACAACGAACGGTTCGATGAAATGGGTATATGGGTGTCCGGCTGGAGACCTTCAGCCAATGTCATTCTTGAAGCCCAAGAGTTGATCACCGACCTTGAAATTCTACGCAATCGTGCACACGCAAGCTCAAGGCATTTTCGGGAGTTAGACTCAACCGATATAATCGCTAGTGATAGAGCATTTTATTATGCGGGGTTATTACATCTGCATCGCCGTGTCCTAGGCACGTCTCCATTTTCCGCCCTAGTCAAGGAGGCTGTAAGTGGGCTTAGGAATGCCCTGGCGCAAATCAGACCCGGGGCATCCGCTGAGGTTGGAACACTCTTTCCGATGTTCACTGCGGGCTGCGAAGCCCTTGACCCCAAACAAAGAATGGAGATCCAGGAGCGATTCGAGATTTTAGAGAAAACGGGCATGAAACAGGTGAGTCAGATAATGACTATTGAAGTGCACTACCAATAATACTCGTTCGTCTAGATTCAGCATGCTCGTAGGCTAATGCAGCGTTGTTGGGACGAGAGCTTGCCATGGATTGCTTTAGCTCAAGGAGAGTTTCTCGGCTAAGAAGGATTGGCATTGAGCCTTGTCTGTGACGAAGACCAGGGGCCTCTAACTCTGGATGGTGTAACTGTCGACATTACGCGAGTTGTGATTATGATAGGATGACAAAGGAAATAAGAGAAGGGTCATTGATGGAAACTGGGAATCTACAAGTACTTAGTACCTAGATTTGGAATATTGCTAATGTATGTACCGTGTCAATCCTGAAAGAAAATTAGTTATTAGCTACTAAGACTAAGAAGAAGAAGATTCTGACTCTTAAAAACCATCTCGATTTCCTTCATCATCCGTCAGTCAACCTCAACACAGGTATTGCTATTAGTCACCTTTAGTCACTGATACTCTCTACTAGCGCCGTTCCCAAAATGGAAGGATGTCCTTCTCCTGCCTCAGGTGCGTTTTGCACTGGTGCAGTTCTTGTTTTCGCTCTGCTTTTAAACCTCCTAGCATTCCACGTGTTCCTTCAACGTGTCAGGGTCCTCATTACTTCGATGAAGCCACCTGCCATGACAGAGACAACTCAGAGCCTAGACAATGATATTTACACTGTCAATGCAACGCCCAACGTGTCGGAAGCTGTTGTGCCCCATGTCCCGCAACCACCCCGGAGCTCCGATTTGCTGGACGGTAGCTTGGATGACATCCAGGTTCCGGTTCTTCTGCCCTTAATTACGAGGAAGATGCCGGGCCCCGCTAGCACAAGCGCGACTACCAAACTGGCAGAAGGGCTTAATTTAGGAGGACCCGTTCCTTTGCTGGATGGTGGATTGGATGAGCTCACAATTCCCGTCTTGAAGCCTAAGCGCGTAAGTTGCTGCTTTTCTCGACTACTTTTTGAGAACGGTTTATACATATTCGAGAGATGTCAGGCTTGTTCTAACAATTTCGAAGAGCATAGCTACCGTTGCCTCTCAAGCTGCTAATAACTCCACGCCCGACACCGAGGGACTGCCGGAAGTTGTTCCTTGGGATGGTAGATTACGCTGGGCGATAGAGGGACCAAGTGTCTTCGACGATGAGGATGACGAGCTTGGAGCATTCTATTTTCGTCCTAACCTGCTGTCCCGCCATCGGTACTCAGACATCTGGGTATTTCAATATGGTCTACGATATGTACCAGCCATGGACGATCAAAACGTGTATCGCACGGTTAGAATTGAAAACCTTCCATCGAATCCGACCCTGAAGCAAATCCTACCTGCAGTCAGTGGTGAGATACTCTCTGCTCATCTTGCGGATACCACTCCGATCACAGGATCTCAAACTGCGATTATCACGTTTGTCTGGCAGTCTGATGCCCAACGTTTCATCCAGACCTCTAAGAATGGAATCCCCTTTGGCCCCATTCTGGCAAGGGTTGTTTCTGTTAACACGCCCACCTACCCTTTTTCAGCCGAGTTAAAGCGACTGATTCTCAAAGAGGGCTGTACCCGTTGCCTTTGTGTCTCTAATGTCCGTGGTACCCTGAAGAGCGAGATCCGTCGTGTCTTGGGCAAATCCGTTCACGCAAACTATATCGAGACTATTCAAGACGGCTATGCGGTGGGAGAGATCTATATTCGGTTCCATTCCATCAAAGTGGCCGCTGCAGCGTTTGAACTGCTCAAGAACCACTCGTGTTTCACACAATGCCACTTTCGATTCCTAAAGAATGGCACAAACATGCGTAACAACGATTCTGAGGAGCACAGGCCCGGACCCAAAGTGTAGGAAGCTCGCCCCCGCATTGGGATTTGGGATTAGGTTGTGATCTTGAATATCCGTCTGAACGTCCTTCGTACAATTCTTGCATTCGACCGTTCTACCATGCATTCCATGTTTTATCATAACGCGTGTTTTATTTGAAAACCATAGGGTCCAAATAAATGCATGGTCATATCGCCTTTATTGGCTTTCAGGTTCTCAGTAACATCTACAGCGACGACTAGCACGGGGTTTGCACTGGGATTTAGGTTTCTCCGCCAATCCAGACCCTCAGTATCCATGGGGTGTCAATGGCCGCGCATTCCTTTTAATCCATTGGAGTCGGGGTTTATGCGCAAAGTGTATATCTGACATCTATCTATTGTAATTATGCTCTCGACGATCAGTGGATAGTGAGCCCACTCGACAAGCAATTTATCAAGTAGAGTTAGATGCAATAGAGATGGAGTTCCTCCCACTGGAATGGCATGATTGGTTATTGTTATCTACATCGGTATAGCCAGGAGTTGGAGTAGAGTAGGTGCTTATGAACGCGAGGGAAGAAGTTAGTTGATTCATAAAACCACGAGATGGTTTTACCAGGGAACCGGGGAATCATATTGAGAAATGGTGCATTCGCTGCGGATATACCGCTTCGGAAAGTATGTTTAATAATGGGAATGATACGTTGGGCTTGGTAGAGTAGCCCGTACCAGGCACAGGTCTGTGTTTCACGGGACACGTAGCTAGTGGTAGAAGGTGCTTTTAACACTAGGCATTAGTAGGTCATTCCATACCATGGATCATGGATCCTAACAAGGGTATTCCTTGCTTCGGCGATCCTCAATTGCTTGCTACACTGCGATAACACTAGAAGTCTGAGAGGTCACTATATTAGCATACCCAACAGGCAACGGATGTACCGGAACCCAGTACATCAACCTTTCGTCGAGGCCCTGTGTGTTGGAGACGGCGTAGTATCTTTCCACTCGTAGGGTTGAGACTTTCCGGTATATCCTGCTGTTAACAATGCAGCCCCGCTACCAGGTCATAGATTAAATGTCGGCCAATAACAAAGGATGTGAATAGCTGATTGCGTAGATGATAGACAAGTCAATGTCACATCATTTTTTTTTCCCGACGGAAACCCTCAATTCTCGTGTCCAGGGGGCTTCTTGACAGTACACGAATGACTTCATGATAGACTGCTGATAACAAAGAATAGGTCTCGAGCCCATTTACCTGATGTTAAGGATTCTGGAGGGACTCAGTATATTCCCATGTTGAATTTAGCCTGTGGTAGCTTCATCCCATGCGGAGACGCAACAGCTTTAACTATGACCCCGCATGTGGAGAAAAGAACAATTCTAACAAAGAAAGCCGCCTCTTTGGCCTTATATATGGACAGAGGGGGACTTTCTAAACTTCCCCTTTCCTTTGTTACAGCATGTTCGGCTTATCTTTTCCGGTATCTCAATACGATTTCGACCTATCCTGTACATACTCCCATGCACACCATGATGCAGGCAATCCAGAACGCCGTATACCAGGAGCCCAACTCATGAGGGATGGCGCGCTTGCACTTAAGGATCACTCGTCGCCCCTCTTGTTCAATGTCCTGTCTCCATTATGTCCTCAAATAATCTTTTGATCAAACTTAGCCCCATTTTTCAATTTACAGAATGGCACAACCAGCTGACAAATAGCCGATAGGGGATAACCTGTCCACAACCTTCGATGTGGAGATAGGCTCTATCTCTAATGAGATTCCCCCAAAATCAAAGTGCGAGCTCCTTGAGGATCCAAACGAAGGATTGAGCGAGGAAGAAAATGCAAAGATTGTAAAGCTAGCCCGTTGAATCTCACAGACCAATAGCACAGCTAATATAGAAAACGTAGGACCGGACCTTGCTTGGTAAACTGGACTTGAGGTTATTCCCATGGCTCTGTTTGCTCTACCTCATATCCTTCTTGGACTGATCTAGCATCGGAAATGCAAAAATTGCTGGCTTGCAGTGGATCTGCCTATATCTAGTACCCAATATAATGCTACATCGAGCATTTCCTTCGTGGCATAAGCAGTCTTTGAGCCGTTGACCAATGTTCTTTTGAAGCGTGTGAGGCCTGTCTTCGTTCCCATAATTATGCTGCTATGGGTAGGGTTCCATTACCGCCCTTTCTTATGTTTGATGGAGCTGATACCTTCTCTGCTTAGGGTATATGTGAGACCTGTACGGGACTTGTGTGTAATTTTTCTGGCCTCATTGCAGTAGTAATTCAGTGATACTCTCCAAGTCCGACCCCTTCGGTATTCAAGCTCTAGATTTTCTACGAATGCATAGATCCGTTGGTTCCTTGGAATGACCGAAGCTAGTCTTTATCCAGGGGTCTCATACCTCCTCTCTTGCTGGTACAAAAAATCTGAGTTCGGCGTGCGTCATGCCATTTTTCTTTCCGCGGCATGCCTCACAGGGTTATTCGGAGATCTCCTAGCCACAGCACTTTCCCCCATGGATGGAATTGGCAAAACACCAGGCTAGGCGTTGATCTTCATTATCGAAGGTCTACTAACTATACTTGTCGGTATTATTATCGTTCCGTATGGTCCTTGATGAAGCTAAATTTCTATCCGATGCAGACCGGTTTACGGTCTGCGCCGACTGGCATCTGATCAACTGGCTAGCATGGAGCACGAATCATTTAGAATGGCATACCCCTGGAGCGCTGTTAGTGACTGGAAGACATATACAAGTGCCGTGATTAATATGGGTGCTGGTATAGTGATGTTCGCGTTTTCAATTTTCCGACTATCATCAGTGAGCTGGTAAGTTGCACTGTTACATCACACAGATAGGTACAAGATTTACTAACCCCATTTAGGGTACCAAAAAACTGTTCGATTTTATTTTTAACCCATAACATGTACTGATGAAATGGTTAGGTTACACAGCAATCAAGGGCCCTAACTCCTCAGCATCCCCCCATACGCAGCGGCGGCGGTCATGATAGCCACCATTGGTTTCATCGGCGACCGCACATGTCAATGTATGGTCTATGTAACATGGAAGTGTCACTGTGGGAATTGTCAGGTTTTCATTGCTTCTTGGCCGGAAATCCGCCAATGCCAGATATGCGGGAACGTTCCTCGCTGCTATTGGCATCTACCCTCCAGATTCAAAAGCGGTCACCTAAGTCAGTAATAACACCGAAGGTAAGTCAACACAGCCACCAGAATCCCTCCCAAGTGGCTTGACCTACTACTGATCACAAAACAGGAGTCTACAAACGAGGAGTCACTATAGGCACAGTGACTGGGATGGGGAGCATTAACCTTCTGCGAAGGTTTGTTAAACAAGTTGGAAGCAAGTGTCGTTAGCATAGGGAGATAGTGTAGATCCGATCTGATAAGCATTCTCACTAAACCCAATTGGAGCTTAATGCAGTGGACTCCCCCCCGCAATCCAAATCCGCCAAACACAATTCATTGATCTCAATCCTCACCACAACCACCACCAAAGAAAGCACTACAGAGATATAAAATGCAAACCAAACAATGACACATCCCCCAACAACAACACCAACAACGATGCGCCCCCCAAC
>MBFL02000193.1:0-68595 GCA_001696595.2 Aspergillus hancockii
GGGGATAGGAGGCTTTTTGGAGGAGGGTGGAGAGGGTTGGGCCGGCTTGGTGCCACCATTGGTGGTGATCGAGATTGGGGGAGGGGAGGTATTTGGTGAGGGTGTTATAGGGGTCGGTCATTGTGAGTTTGAGTGTGTTGGATAGGTTCTGGATAGGATTTTTTTAGTGTAGGGTTATAGGAGCAGTATAGCAGGTGGTTACGAACGGGCAGGATTTTATAAAGTAAACAAACACGCAAGAGCCACTAGACTATAATCCATGTAGAACTCGGAGGATATATAAGATCTATCACTTATACCCCTTCAGGATCGATCAGATGATTCCTGCAGCATTATCTTCAGGTCACATTTCCATACACGAGTAACATCTCCTCAATTGACACCCTTTTAGACCGATAGCCCTCGGGGTACTTCACACAGAAACAAGCAATTATACGCTGACTATTGGACGCTACTCGCCCAGCCCTAACTGTCTGTGAGGGAGATCTGCGCTCTCGTTTCTTCCGATTGGAAGTGGCTCCCGGGCTTGCATATTCCGTACGAATCATCTTCTCTAGGCACCTGGCATTCTGCAGGCTGAACAGGGGATTTATATTTAACTTTGTGGGAGATACACGTAGCTATTTTCATAAGTTGTAGGTGATAGCTTGTGCTACCTTTGGGTTTGTACGGACCTGTCAAATCTGTTCGCAATTACCCGCTCTTCATTTAGTGATGAAGTACCCATGACACCTTGGTACTCAGCCCTTATTTCGATTCCAGGCAATGGGCCGTTTGTAGCAGTCATGGGGTTCTTCTTGTATGGGTGTCCATATAGATAGAGAGCCTGTTCCCTTTAATTTCTGGATAGCTTTCCAGGGGATTTGACTTAAATATTATTCCCTGACTTCTCATATGCTGAACGGATTTTAAAAATATATAGCAGACGGTCTGCTGTTAATATACAAGACGGTGGTTGACTACTAAGCATTCCAATAGCCTGGGCAGTGAACAGCGAGATTGGTCGATAGCCTTATCTCAGATCTTATTGTACTTGCACAGATTGTAACTTATCCATAGCGGGAGAAACTTACACATAAAAGCATTCTCAAGGTATTAAGAAGAGACAAACAGGAGGACTACATAAGACCAAAATAAACCAGATATATTACAGGCTGCAAGATCAACCATTCATTCCACCTCCCCGTTCCCTCTCCTGTAAGCCAACGTTTGAAATCTCTTTTGATGCCGAACTCACAGCTAGTTTCGAACCAGACGGTACATCACGCAACCCTTGCTCAATGTGCCTATCATCATAGTCGAGCGCTAGCCTGTCCACACCATCCGAGCACAGAAAGGTTCCAAATGTACACCTCCGGTCAAGAATCTCCAAATTCTGCTGCCGTTGTACCTCGATTCACCGGTAAGTTCCTTTGAAATCGACTAGCATGCGGCTATGAGCAACCCACGGAATGAGCGCTGCAATTGTTTTCGGAATACGGGATGCATTGAACTGTCTGCGCCGGGTTACAAACACGACAACCAGCACGAGGATATTTAAAGATATGAGAACAAGGACGGCCACAATTGATGACGTTGAGGGCAGTATTACCCAATTACGATGGGTAACTGCCATTTGCAAACGAACGAGGACTAGACAGATGCTCCAGGTATGAATCCCGCGACAGGGCTAGATACGTGCTGAAGATCATTGTGTAGGTAGATTCGACAGCACGGAGTAGGAGCTTTGCGTTGAAGGAGGCAGGATTGGGTTCCAGTGCCTTGTACGTGCGTGCTGTCAGAACACCTGGCCAGTCGTATCCGGTGAAGGAAGAGCTCTGCTCTGAGGAAAAATGGTCTGAAACAAGTGCATTAATGCCTGATTGTAGTCTTTCAGACTGTGGGATATATTCTGGAACAGTTCACCATCTGTGATCTGGCTCCCTGGTGCAGGCTGGTAGCTCTCAGTTTGGCCAGCAGGGTCAAATTGAAGGATGAAGTCCTGGACATGCACTTTTGGCTCACAGTGCAATAATATGGTGCTATCTGGGGTCGTTATATTGTCGTTCCACCCAGAAATGACAAACGACGATGATTCACAGCCTGGAAAAGATTCCGAGGAATTTATCGGAACAAAATAATGGATAGAGTCCTTAGTATATCCAATGTTCATCCACAGTCTCTCTACCTTGCAGGTGGTTTCATTACCATCGGATAATGTTCGATAACGCCAGTATTCCGTGCCGTTAATCAATGAATGATCTAAAGCTAGTTCACGTTCACGACATTTGATTTCCCACCGATGCCAGGCGACACGGCAGTATATGATGTATGATCCTCCTCTGCTTCTTTGACAACAAGCGGCATAAACGAGTAGTTTCCAGCCGTCCATGGGAGTAAGCGGGCATCGGTAGTCATAGTCTTGAGAATCAAACTGTAGCTGTTCAAAGCAGGAGGATACGATGGTCTCCAGAATATAGTGGAATTATATTGTTCGAATAAATCAAAGGCGACATTGGAGTGTATCTTGGTTCGTGGCTGGAATAGACCACTGCTGACAATACTCAATAGCAAGTTCAAGATGCAATATGTTAGTGATACAAATATCAGTAAAGCGTGTCCACAGCGGGCACTTTTCCAAAATATTGTAAACGGAGTTTGAGAACCACAGTTCATTAAAAGTGATTTCGTTGCAACCACTAGTCCTTGTTTCACTTGAATCCACGGCTCTAAAACACTGAGATGCCGAAGAGTGGATACAAATCGCATGCTGATCATGAAAGCTATCGTATTGGGCACAAGCAATAGAAAGAATAATAGGATCTACAACCAGATGACACAATCTCCAAACGGTTGTCTTTTGGCCCCCTATTCCATTGACATCGCAGGCCTCTAGCCCAGCTTTGGAGCTGCCGAGTGGTAGCGCAGTGAAAACCTGCATCTGCCCGACCCGGTATAATTGTTAGGCTAAAAATATCAGTAATAATTGCACATTGAGCGGCTATCGACCCAGGATCACTTTGAAGAAAGTTGGGACGGCGCGGATAGCTAAACAAACAGCAAAAGTAAAGCTGTACTGAGCATTACCTCTGTATAAAATGCAGACGTAGATATAACATCCAAGGTCACCAAGGTGCTCTCGTACTCAGCTCGACGGTTGTTGGATTTGCAATAGGATTGAATATCTCATTTATAGTCATAATGAAGTTGTGTTTCCAAACGTCGCCTACGTCGCGCTTGTATTGTCCAACATCCATGAGGGCGTTGCTATCGGAGATTGTGCGAAAACCTGTTGCCAGATATCTAGCGCTCATGTAATCCTCGAATTTACCGATATTGAAAGTGGCTTGACTGAGGTTGCAAGTAGTTCCTGGCTGAATGTTTACTGCGACGATTGAGGTGTTCGAGGCAATAGAAATCTCCGCCTCTGCGTGCTGATAAGTAGCTGCACATGCAAACACTGTAGCTCTTGATGTTTTGCTGCCATTCATTTGTGTAGCACATTCATCAATCACGATACTATATAATGCAGCTGGGTCGCAACGACTGGTATCGATAACCGCGGCCTCAAAGCCGGGACTGAGGTGACCAGGCTCCCAGTAAATTTTGAACGTGTGTCAGTGTTAGCAGAAAGTATGCTGTTCATTGTGAAATCGATCGTGCAGGCAGCGCTCCAACCTGCCATCAGTGGAACGGGGAATATTGCGCAAGTCCCAGGATATTTCTTGTTGGCCCTGAATTTCGCTTGGGGACGACCTTACTGGCATAATGTCATGAAAATGTGTGTCCACACATGCAATATTCGCCCAATAGACGTATATTAGAAGAACAGAAATCCCGTAGGATCACAGCTAAGAGCGCAATGGCTGTAGGAAAGATATTATATACAACTGATACGGTTGTCGGAATATCAATGACATCCGTATAGAAGACAAGCCCGCCCACACGGTTGGAGAACTGCCGAATAACCTCAAGGGTGACCATCATCAGCAGGAAAAGACCCGCCAATGAGAGTAGATAAGGGGTTTGCAAGGGTACAGGTCTCCAGGCCTCCTTGGGATCCGATACATGCTCTCTTCTCCCTTCCCTTGCTGCTCAGTCGTGTCAGCATACCCCGTAGATGCATTGAATGTACTATTGCAAGCCCTGTACTGTACCTAGCAGTGATATCCGACGGGTCGTTCTTTTGTGCCATCTCCATGTCATTTTCTCCAGATCATTGCGTTTTTTTTGGTCAAAAGAATTGTGTTCGCCTAAAGTGATCGTTATCCCGCATAAGATCGACATAAAATTCGACACGAGAATGATGGCTTTATAGAGAGCAAACGAAAAGCGGTATAAACGCTTCTCCTGGCAGAAGAGATATCGAGTAACCGCTCAGGCTTAGGTTGAATTGAGGAACTCGTGAAGATACCAATAGAGCAATTCTCGTATCGACAGTCACCAATGCTGCTTTCTGTCATGTTATGAATCTTTCCATGGAGTTTCACGCCACGAGGGACTCGCCCGAGGTGATGAAAGCAGTCGAACAAGGCGAATCGTTGACCAACCTGTTGGAGACGGCTATTCTAGAGATTTTCCCCCTCGTTCGTGGACTTGTTCATCCCTTATGTTCTTCTCTATTGAAAATTCAACGTCTACAGCTCTGCTGTCTTGATGGTTACTTCTATATCTATCTTTCAATGGGGATTCTCACCTCAAACTGGAACATCCACAACAGACGTCGACTCACTAAAGCGCGGCCAGTCGAAGCAAAGATTATGCATCAGGCAGTCCAAGGCTGGCAGACAGTGGCATATTATAGCACACTCGCCTACGAAAGACTTCGCTTTAGCGAGTCTGTAGACACGCAACGCGCCGGATGCGGATGGTGGGACAAACGTGCCACTCACATCAAAAGTCTCGTCAGATTCCTTGGCCCTATCATTCTCCTGCCTATGCTGCTTGATACTACACGACGATTCCCGGGGCCGTGCATCAGCCGGTGATTTCGTCTTCTTCACCCAGTACTGGGACACACTCGCCTACCCGGTGATGTTCCTTTCCCAGCATTACCGCTGGCTGATGTCCGACTTCGTCGACGCCGAGCGTCTCCTCGGTTTGTTCCAAAATCTAACCAACAGTAACCGACAAAGGAGCCAAAGGCGTTAGCCAAGTTCGCGGTCACGTCGTCTCCAACCACGTGAACTTCTCCTACGTCCCTCGCAGGCAAGCCGTCATCGACCTGAACATATCCGCAGAACCGGGCGAAGCAATCGCCATTGTCGGCGTGACCGGCGCGGGCAAATCCTCAGTCTTCAAGCTTCTACTTCGCTTCTCTGGCGTCTCTTCTGGCCGGATCGAAATCGACGATCAGGATCTGCGAGAGGTCACCCTCGGCTCTATACGGGAAGCCACCGGCGTCGTGCCCCAGGTCTCCATTCTCTTTGAAGCCTCCATTATGGAGAACGTGCGTTATGCGCTCCCCACAACTACAGACGAGGAAGTATTCACTGCCTATCGAGCTGCTGCTACTATTCATGACAAGATACTCACATTTCCTAAGCGATACGGGACTAACGTCGGGGAAAATGGAGTCAAGTTATCTGGTGGGGAGGTACAGCGTTTCGCGATTGCAAGGGTCTTTCTGGAAGATCCGGCTATTCTTGTTCTTGATGAGACTACTAGTGCAGTTGATACCTGTACTGAATCTGAGGTTCAGGATGCGCTGGATAGAGTGAAGAAGAAGAGGACGACGTTTGTGATTGCTCATCGGCTTTCTACGGTTGTGGCTGCGGACCAGATTCTGGTCATGCATGAGGGGAGGATTGTTGAGAGAGGGACGCATGAGGAGCTTTTGAAGTTGGAGAGTCGGTATAGAACACTTAGACCGAGTTTGGTACATCCATTGCTCTAGTAATGCCAATCCCTGTAATCCCAATATGTACCGCGACTCAGTATGTAGCCGGGCACAACGACAAGACCGAAAGTCTACCACAATAAACTAAATATAAAGATTTATCACAAAAGGAAACGAGGTAGAACCCCGTAAAACGCAAAATGAAGGAAGATGACTCATCTAGAGATGCAACATCTAGTCTCAACCATGGGACGCCAATCTTCAAAACATCGAGGGGCAATGAAGTATACGAAATAGTATTTCCAAATAAAACAGACAAAGACTCTAAGCAGCGACGTCTCCGTTCGCGGCCCTTTCGCTGGTGCCATTCACTAAGGCTACCTTTTCGTTGACTTCGGGCTGCTCGGCAGCGGGAGAATCATTTGATTTCGACGGCTCCGGAGCTTTGGCGCTCGACTCTGTTGGTTGAGTGGTTGGGACAGTAATGCTCTTCTTTCGGCTCTCGCCGTTCACCTTACCTAGAATCTCGACTTTGTCGCCCTTGAACAGGATGGGACCCTTGATAAAGCTGGGTTTGGTTTCTCCCTCGGCTGGGGGCGTCTCCAGCTCGCCGACGATCTTTCGGGCTTCGTCGTCTAGGTTCGGCATTTCGCCCCATTGCCAGTCTAGCTCGCCGCCGTACTGCTTGGGGATACTGGTTGTTTCCATGAAAGAGCTGAGGGTAGGCAGGACCTCCGAGGAGGAGAGGATGAAGATCTTAGAGGTAGTGACGGGGTCAAACCAGCGTTTGATCCAGCCCCAGACGGTAGGGAAGAAGGCAGGGGCACCGATGATCTTCGCTAATTAGTATAACCCCAGCGACCAATTGAACAAGGGGGAGCTTACGAAAATGCGGTCCAGGGTCTCCGGGTAATGCGCCGTAGCCAGAACACTGGCATCCTGCATATGACCCTTCAAGTTCCAGAACTGCTTCAACCCAACACCACTGACATCGACGATATTGTTCGAGCTCACAATGGGCGTCTCGGGGTGCGGCCGAGACAGTTGCGAGCACAACGGCATGACGAAATGGAGGAGGTTCTCGTAGAGCGCGAACAGGCGCAACAGACGCTGCGGCACCTTGGAGGACTTGTGCGTTTCCGACGTCGCGGAAGGATCGGACATGGTCGAGTTATAAGCGGCCATGTTCTTGCTGTTCAGGTGCCTGATCTCGAACACGTAGACGGGGATACCGCGGCGGTCGCGACGACCGGTCCATTGGGGATACTGTATGTTTCCGCATTAGCGTTCTGATCCAATCCCCAGGATAAGGGTTATACTAACCATCTTCCTGGCAGCGTCATAGGACTCCACATCAATATTCTCGTACAATTCCTCGATGGCATTCTCTTTGCGCCAATCCTCGGTATCCTTAAACTGGCCCCAAGCGCCCTCCACGTCGAATCTGCGCGCGCGCAAAAACCGCCTACACACCCCAGTCAGCACCGCACAAAACCTCCAAACACCTGAGAACCAAAACATACAACATCGTTGCATCGTCATGGCTAGCCTTTTCCGCCTCACTTTCAGGGTTATAATATTTGTTCTCCTCGCATACTTTCTTGAACTCCTGTAGCTTTTTCTCCTGGTCCTCGGTGAGGTGGTTCAAGTGTCCGGCCAGCCATTCTGTCCCCGCAGCTTGAGATGCCGACGCAACAGGGTCGTTCTTAGGATCGCTTTCCAGCGCGGCGTTGGCGGCGCCCTCCTGGGTATTGCTGGATTTCGTCCCCCACAAAGGCATTGTGGTCTTCTTTTAAATTTTCGGGTTTGGTATTGGGAGTAAACGGGTGTTCGGATCGTTCGGAAGAGAGGGTTTAACTAATTGATTGACGCACGGGGCAAAAAGATCGTCGTTGTTCGGCGTTGGCACGGCCGATTTTACTATTTCCCTTTAACTGACTCCGTTGCGGAAGTCGATCTAGATCGCGAAGTCCCGGTCGGCAATTAACGAGGGACGTGAGAGCGCTCCCCGGTCCGGTAGAGGTGGTGAGAGCTGAGATACTGTCTGTTGAGGAGGATACGAGTTGGATCGGGGAATTGGTGACCTGTCAGTAAAAGTAAGGATTACTTTTGAACTGCAGGTCGTGTCGGGCATTAACCGATTAATGCTAGACTCTGCTTACGTCAGGGGGCATAACTATGCATCATGCGGATGTCAATTCCTGGCGTTTCAATACTTTCTGTTAGGCAATAGAGAGAGAGAGAGAGCAAATGCTATGGAACTTTTTGATATTCCTATTCAAATCTGGTGCATCCTTTAGACTATGCTAGAGGTTTTTTGTCGTGAAATGCCCAAAATACACAGGCCGTTTCCCTGTGAATCGTTGTAAATTACCTGCGAATATTTATACAGACAACCCTTTCATAACCTCCAAAAGAGTGACTCTTCTAGTCCTCAGTAAGGTCACCGTACTCCCACATACCGCGCCTCTCCTGCTTCGCCTCATCTTCCTGGCTGCGCAAGTGTGACAGTGTCTCCGAGGCAGAACGTTCCCAAGCCTTCAGCTTCCTTGGCACCATGGCCAGTCCCTCCCGGACAAGATCAGCATTGACGCTGTGGTCCAGGTTCTTGGACTCTGCGGGGTCCATCAGAGTAACATGCAAAAGTCCGTCTGGAGAAACGTAGTCAACATTGGCGACAAGCTCCCGGTTGTAGAGCTGCTCCTCCAAGTAGCCGGCCGCATCCTCCAGATAGTCACCTGCACCAGGGAGCTGAACCAACGAGAGGACAGCGTCCGCAGCCTGAGCTCGGAGTTTCTGCACTGAGAACGGCTGGGTCAAAGGCCTGAGACGGGACCAGGGAAGAACCTCGGCGTTACCGAAGTCAATGTAGACAACCTCGGCCTGCTGCTTCTCACGATCATTGCGACGCACCTTGGCGCGATACCATTCACCATCCTCAGTGAACTTGGCGGCAACAAAGTCACCAGCCTTGGGAGGGCCAGGCAGCGGCGTGTCGTTGGCCTTGTTTAAATGGAATGAACGGAAAGCATTCATCAATTCGGTGAGAGCAGATGTGCCAGTGCCAATCTGCTGGATCTTCAAACGACCGGTGCTGGCGTCAACATAGGTGACCATCACATCACGGTAGTCCTTACGGCGTTGGGCGGTCTCCTCAGCTCCGGTGTTATCGGTGGTCTCTTCCTCGGCCTCCTCTACGTCCTTGCTAGGATCCCAGTCATGCCAGAGTCCCTTGCGAGCCTCCTTAGCCCTCTGCTCCGCGGCAAAGTACTCCGTGGCGTGTCCGGACTGTTCCGCAGAGTAAGCATGAACGGTAGCAAGACCCTCTTCGAGGAGGACCTTAGTGAAGTTCTCCTTATTGACGTAAAGCGTGCCAATGAAACCACCGACCTTGTCGATCGTCTCAACATCGATCTCAACATCACGCTGCATACAACGCCTGTTTGCTAGGTCATGTGCCTCCTGTCCACAGGGCTCGGACGCTTCGCCGGGGTTGCGGGCCGACCGAGGTGCACGGATTCCGGACAGTACGAGAGTCAATTTGGCGTTCTCACGGGGCACGAGAACAGTGAAGCGAGATCCCGACTTGACGAAGTCCACGACAGCGGGCACGCGCTTTTGCCGCTGGAGGATAGAAACCTCCATCTTGGCTTTCTGAACACTCTCCGAGTAATCTTGGTACTGCTTCGCCTTGGGTGGCTTCGGTGACCACATACCCTTGCCGTCCTTCTGGGCATCGGATTCAGCGATCAGCAAAGAGTCGTAGTCGGGGGAACGGTCGTCGTCATCCTGGCGGTGGCGGATCACGGAAGCGTATCCCGCCTCGACGAGCGCCAAAGCAATGTTGGTATTTCCATGGACGACAGTAGCAACATCCCTTTCCTCGTAGCCCTCGTTGGCAGGTTTCTTACCATTGATGGTAACCTTGACATGCTTTCCGATGACCCTCTTACGCACGAACTCCTTAGCGTCGGCGGCGAAGGGTGCCTGCTTGGGGTCGGACGGCTTGGGCTGGCGGATACTGCTCAAACTGATCTTTTTTTCCTGGCCAGTCTTGTTCCTAATGAACAGGGTGTCTGCGTTCAGCACACGACTAACGGTGTACTCCTCGGCGGCCCCGCCAGCAGGACCCTTCGAAGCGACAAGGCCGGTGAACAGGCCCTTTCTGGCATCCTTAGCAGCCTTCTCCGCACGGCGGAAAGTAGCCATATCAGCGCCGAGGAGAGGGGCATGGAGGTCGTGGCAACGGGCTAGACCTTCTTCCAAAAGGAACTTCGAAATGTTACCGTTGGGATGGAGGACTGTGGCGATCAATTGACCCTGTGGCGTGACACCCAGGAGCGACACTTGGACCTTACGCTGTTGCAGCCGCGACTCGACGAACTGCTGTGCCTCGTCTCCAAAAGGTTCGGCAGGCTGCTCCTTGCCCTCCGCGTTCACCCGTCGGGCAGCTGGCGCCCGGACACCGGCCACCGCAACCACAACCTGCAGGTGTTCCTGGGGTGTAAGCAGCAGGCGAATGACCAGTCTGTCTCCGTTCAGGACCCTTTCGACAATACCCTCCAGGTGCTTATTCTTATATTCCTCGACGAAGGCCTTGCCATCGGAGAGTTCGTAGCTAGTCTCCGTGCGGCCCTTCTCTGCTCCAGCCCAGACACCCTTGTCCTCGGACTGAGCGTGCTCCTCCAAAGCGCGCAGGCGCTTCAGCAATGCGACGGTGTCTTCAGATTCGTCGCCGCGCTTACCGGCCTCATCGCGGACGCGGACCCATCCTTCCTGAACGCTTATATCGGGCAACAAAACTTCGAAGGTGGGGAGCTTGATGGTACCATATTCGCGCTTGGCACCGGAGGGAATGGTATATAAGACATTGAATTGGACGACTTTTCCAACGAGCAGTTCACGAAGGAACTCGCGGGATTGAAAACCATACGGCTGTAGAGAAGGTGGTCAGCGGATTTTCAAAAATCGCATAGCTTGAACAGGGTCGCAATGGGGGGAAATAGAATGTAAAGGAGGAAGGAATCGGAGGCGAGTGTGGCAGAATTGGCAACATTGTCAAAGCTGTAGTTAGATGTTCGGAGATAGAGGCCACCTATCCTGACCCCCAACGAATTGAGTGGGTAAAATTCGGGGCAAACACAACAGAAATTAGCTCACCTCATCTCCTTCTCTACGCAAACGGGGTGCTGAGACATATGCTAAGCTAAGAGTGCGTTCCTGTCCTGGATTGGTGATATGCGACAAGACCACCGTGTCGCCCGACAGGACAGATTTCACGCGGGCTTCCAGAGGCATATTGTGAAGCAACCAATGGTAGGACAAGACAAACAGTTGACTACACTGGAAGAGACCAGTGTGTGAGACAGTCAAACAATTTTTTGAGTTTAAGAAGAAAGAATCAACAAAAAAAAGAAAAGAAGAAAAAGCAATTACAATGGTATTGAAATGCACAAGAGGGTTTATTGATAGGGGAGAGAAAGTTTGGGGTACACAAAAGAGGAGAAATGTTGGTTTGAGAAGGGGGAGAGCTTACCAGACTAACCGCGGACACCTGACTTAAGTGGTTTCTGTGGGGAACAGTCTGGCCACAGGAGATTAAATATTAATGAACCACTTAACTAATCAGTGAACGAATAAGAACATTACACACTATTCCCATGAATTAATTGTTACACGGTGCTATGCACTTTTCAAGGTCTACAGAGTGAGTTACAGTGAGAGTCGTGAAATAATTATTCAATTCATGTCATCATTCCTACACAATTTCTAGAATTGAATCGGCCAAGATCAGTACCCATTGTTGGTCCTCCAGGAACCGAACAGAAGATTCATCAGGATCAACTTTTGAGGATAGATACCTCCAGATTGAATTTCAGACTATTCCAATTCTGACCCTGCACCTCACATCCTAGATCTGACAAGAACCATGCATTTAAGCAGCAATGCCAATGACACCTAGAAACAATTAGCAAAAGCACTTTACACATATATATCACAACCCTCAGGTAGAGTACTTACCGCAAGCGGGGCGGGTACCAGCATTGCCAGTCACCTTGGAGTCCTCGTGACCACCACGGCCGAGGTCGTCAGTACCGGAGTGAACGACGAGGGTACGCTAGTATTGTTAGCTTTCTGCATCGGCTTCGTCGGTATTCGAGATCAGCTTACGCCCAGGACGCTCTCGGCACCGATCAGCTTGACAAGCCTGTCGTGCTTGGAACCGACAGAAGTGCCATCGGCGTCAGTCTTGAAATTACCCAAGTCACCAACGTGACGGTCCTCATCCTCAGGGGCGCCGTGCTTCTTGCCGAAGGGGTTGACTGGATAGAGATAGTCAGCCTCTGATACCCTTTCTCGTGGGAGGTCAAGACGGATCCAGAAACATACAGTGACCACCAGCTGAGGTGCAGCCGTTGGTGTTGTCACCGAACTGGTGGACGTGGAAAGCACGCTCAGCGTTGGCAGTGTTGCCGGTGATGTTCCAGGAGATGGTGGTAGGAGTGTTCTCGTCGGCCTGCTCGAAGGTGACGGTGCCAGAGACACCTTTGTCACCACGGAGAACAGCAACTAGGGCAGTCAGTCATGATATTTCTTTACAGTGTACAGAGGACGAAACGTCCACTCAAGATCGGCAAAATAACAGAAAATATGAGGTAGGGATTGATGCAGAAGGTTTTATGGTTTCTTGAGCTAAGCTTGAAAGCTTCTTGATCACCAGATAAATTCCACCAGGCTCGAACAGGTAATACCATAACACGGGGAGGAAGCGCAACAAATGAGCACCCTGGTATCTAGATCTCGATCTATTCGATCCGAGATCCCAAGCAAACCCTGGGATGCAGCTCAGTGATAGGCTGAGCATCCCACGAGAAACGAGGGGTTTGCTTCACAAGGTGCTCAAATGTGCTCACTCAAGGTCCCCGGCCACGGTCAATCGTCGTGGATCCCTCGAGCACAGAGCCAATAATAAAGCAAATCGTGAGGATAAAGAAGGTACCTACCAGCCTTGACCATTTTGACGGTTGATTAAGATTTTGTGATAAACGACGTTGAAAAGAGAGAAGAGATTAGATTTTTTGAGAAAAGATGAGAGGGAGAGAGAGAAAAACGAACGGGAGATGAGGGATGAGGGGTAACTACTAATATGACGAGATAGCAGTACTGAGGTCCCAGTGTGGGTTCGATGAGCTTCCAGTCTCCTTGAGTGGTTGTTACTGTACCCTTCCATCCCCATTCCTCTAGGTAATCTTAGTACGCATACAGTATGGTCAGTGTAAAAAATAGGAAAAGCGAACCCCACTTGGCGGGGTCCCTCGGAATGACGTTCTCCTGGTGTATTAGATAAAATGTTTGAATGAAGTTCGGGCGAGGAACCTCCTTCCGGCGATTCCTAAGCACCAGTGGTCCAGATCTTGTGCGACAGACGAGACTGAATGGTCAGCAACCCTCCATGTCTAAGTAGCTACCATGAGTATCTTTGAGCAGCTCGTCCGTGGAATTAACTCACTCCTTCCTTGCAACTTTCTCTCTGTCAGTTAAAAATATACGGAGCTACTCGTACTATTCTGCCCCACGATGCAAATGTATGTAGACTCGATGCACTCTGGAGTACAGCTGGTCGCAACATCCTATCAGTAGTAGTATCTAGTGTCCATGCAGTCATCCGAGCTCAGAAACTTCAATCAATCAGGTTCCCTCATGTCTTGAATGGGTCTGGTTTGTTCTGTCCTGCCTCGGCTACATTACTCAATTCCTAAGCACGCAATTAAAGCCACTTGACTCCATGGATGACTACCAATCCCCGAGGACGGTCCGATATAGATCGACATTCAATCTCCGTCTCCGTTATTGTCTCCTGTTTGTCCGATTTCCTCTACCGCGACCCAAGATGACCAGAGTTTTATACTATGAGCAACAGCATCGCTACCATTGCTGTAGATTAGTTACTACGATCGAATTATCGTACCGGTTAGTGTAATGCCAGAACATGGGAAAGATGGAAGATAACTCATTCATGAATCGTATCTACTTATAAACAATTTTTTCAAGTCGCCAATTTTACATGAGGACATCGCATGGATATAACGTTATTGAATGCAAGTAACAGTCTCCCTTTACGCCTGGATTTTCTGCTTGAGGATGTCCTTCAGGGTCACGGCGTCGGCCGCGAACTTGGAGATACCCTCACGCAGCTTCTCCACGGCCATAGCCTCCTCGTTGAATTCGAAGCGGAACAGGGCCTCATCGTTAATGTAGCTCTTCTTGGGAATGTCAAGGCTGGCGGCGTTGGCGGAATCGAGCTTCTTGGGGACAGCGGCGGTGGAGTTGTAGAGGTCCTCGAGCAGGTTGGGCTGCACATGTCTGTTAGTATTCTAGTAGACATGGCAATGGATGCTAAAAACATACCGAGATGGTCAGATAGTCACAGCCAGCAAGTTCGGTGATTTCACCGATGTTACGGAAGGAAGCTCCCATGACAATGGTCTTGTAGCCGTGCTTCTTGTAGTAGTTGAAGATGCTCTCGACGGACTTGACACCAGGGTCCTCCTGAGCAGTGTAATCACGCTTGTGGGCAGCCTTGTACCAGTCAAGGATACGGCCAACAAAGGGGGAGATGAGATAAGCACCAGCCTCAGCGGCAGCGATGGCCTGGACGGTGGAGAACATGAGGGTCAAGTTGCAGTTGATACCGTGCTGAGACTGGAGGATTTGGGCGGCCTTGATACCCTCCCAAGTGGAGGCAATCTTGATAAGGATACGGTCCTTGGGGATACCAATAGCCTCGTACAGCTATACAAGTAGTCAGCCGCGCGTTCACCGGGTTTTAACACCTAGATATACTGTACCTTAATGATGTGAAGGGCCTTGTCGACGGAGGCCTTGGTATCGAAAGAGAAGCGGGCATCAACCTCGGTGGAGACCTTTCCGGGGATAATCTCAAGAATCTTCTTGCCGAACTCAACCAGGAGCTGGTCAAGGGTGGCGTCAACCTGGTCGTCGAGGTTCTTGCCCTGTTTCAACGATTAGAATGGACTATGTACTACCAGTGAGATACCCAAGACAATTTGAAGGACAACGCACATTTTTCTTGCCGTACTCAACGGCAGCGTCGATGAGGCTGGCGTACTCGGGCTTCTTGGAAGCAGCCAGGATCAAAGAGGGGTTTGTGGTGGCATCCTGAGGCTTGTACTTGCCGATAGCTGCAGACGAGTTAGATCTCAAAGACACCAAGGTAAGAAAGGTGAGAGGAAGACATACTGGCAAAGTCACCTATGGAGAACCATTGTCAACATGATCATGTTCTCGCGATGAAGGTGTATGTTCGGTGAGTAGAATACTTACCGGAGTCACAGACAACCACCTAAGTGGAATAGTTAGCAACAGAGTTTCACGACACGATGTCACCAGGGGCAAATCAACTTACCGTACCGGTGGCCTTGAGCTGTTCGAGAGAGGTAGACATGGTGAAAGCTAGAGTGGTATCGCAAACAACGGGTATAATTAGCAGAATGGGAGGATAGGATTGAGAAATGAGAAAGTATGAAGAAGAAAGAATTGATGATCAGGAAGGAACCCCGGAGTAGAAATAAAACGGACAGACGTGGCGATCACAGAAAGAGGAAGAAGCAATGAGAGAGCGAGGAGGGGACAACCACTGGTTTTCCAATGGGGACATTGGACACCCATGAAGTGGGATGGTGGGGCACCTATGACGCTTTTGCCTTTCGCTGAATGTTCTTCCCAGCAATTTACGTGGCTGACTAAGGTCCATCGGCCATGGAACAAGAACTTACCTAAGGCACACCTAAGGCGTTGTCATTCTCCACTAACAATTACCTGAGAGATGAAACAAAACAAACATACTCCGTACACTTCAAATCTCTACTGTAGACATGCACAAGTGGAACACACCTCCAAACCTTCCATTTTGACCCCCCATTGGAGATTAATTTCCTTGTTCTTGTTCTCTTTGCTTCTTTGCCATATCCAATCTTCCCGAACGTCACTGCGGTTATTGCAAAAAAAAAAAAAAAAAAAAATTCCCCTGGACAATAGCCCGGCTCAATCGGCGCAGTGTGCTCCGGCAAAGCATATAGCTATGGATGGCGGTCCACTTTGTATCCCACCAAAGAAACCCCGCTTAAATGGTACGCCTGCCTAGAAGTCCGTACCTTTCACCGAAGACACTACGGAGGAGTAGTTCCGTATCTAGTGAATCCGCAACGGAATGGTCTTTTGGAGGGACAGTTGACAAAAGATATATTTTCCGTCACCAAGCCACGGCTGCCGGATTATAAAAAAGGGAAAAGGCCAAAAAAAAAAAAAAAAAAAAGCAAAAAAAAAAAAAAAAAAAAAGGGTAAACTACAATAAGAATAAAAATATGACTACAGAATTCACACCTTGAACATGAGAGAAGCAGTACTAGAATATACATTGATATCCATAATCTAACACTCTTCTTTTCCAGTACCTGACTAAAATCATAGAGCTCAGCATGGAATTTAATGCGGTTAATGCTAAGCGGGGAAGGATAAGCACTACAGATTTATCCGGCGACCTTAACAAAGGGTATATGACAAAGTTCAATACTTTAGTACATACCTGAATAGAAAGCAACCTAATTCGGTCAACAGTGCCCCATTGAGGAAATCAAGGGGGGCGGGTGGCGTTGCAATCCATAGTAAAGCAAACTACCTATGTATTGTACATAGCTATCAAAACTGCGTTGCAATGGCATATTTCAATGCAAGTAGAGGCAGGACATACCTCATCTTCCGGCTGAGCTCTACCCAGACACGTATACTATAATTCATTTCGAAGTCGACTCATAGACTGACTATTAGTTTTAAAGATGGAACTACTTGAGAATATCCAACACGTCTCTAGATAACTAGATGACAATCTAAACCTTTGAGCCTTGACTGGAACATATCGTCTGGGGTAAAATCGCCCCATGCGACAGTCGCTACTATGAAAGTGGAGTCCGGCCAGAAGAAGATGTAATGAGGAATTAGTGAAAGTGGGAGAGGAGCAGGATATGGAGAGTAGACTTGTTGTAGAAGTGAATATAATGAAGCTATACAGTAGCAACACAATTATGATAGTCCTCAGTGCAAACGTAGGGAGCCCTCATAAGCTTTGCGAGGTCAATGGAGTCTCATGACCAACCAGAACGTGAACAGGAGCTTATTCTAGCAAATATCTGGGATGTCTCTCTCAATAATTTTTTTTAGTGGAGAAAACGGGAATATGCCTTCAATTGGCTTTTGATTGCCTAAATACATATCATGGACCCAACCCTCCCACCGGAACTTTTGCTTTCCCTTTTGGGACAATTTAACCGCCACCACGTCTATTTTTATAAACCAATATATAGATAGCCATTCATCATTTCCGCTCCAGAGTTATAGAACTTGTCAAAAGAAACAGGCTGAAAGAAAAAACAAGATATGAAACCGAAGAAGGGAGCGTATAAGAAAAAAGGAAAGAGAAAGCGAGAGCGAGCGAGGGAGCGTGAGAAATTTGAAATAAGTATGGTAAGCTCGACTCTGCTAGAGTTGGGCCGTTTGCAAACAACAAAGTGATTGATCTTTAGAGGGTCTCTTAACGACGCTGAACACAGCTCCACTCATACTATGGATTATATGAGCATTTGTCAATCTAATCAGAGATAATTAGACTTACCACTCGACCCGCTTCATCTCCAGTGTAAACCACATGCGGGAGCGTAAGAACACAGCTGATGCCGACAGAGATGTTGGCTCCATTGTCACGGCTGCTGTCAACATGATGTAGTTGTCGAATCAATTCAAACTCGAAGCGTCCGTTGTGAACGATCTTACTCCATATCTGCACTACAGTTAACCTCTAGCTGCTGAGGGAGGACAGGTACTAGGTAAGGAAGGATACATACATTGACAACACCGCGTTTGTGGCCAGTGAAGAGAAGCTCTCGCTCCTGCCACTCATTATTCACACCCTCATAGAAGACACAAGACATTACTTTGTCGTCTTCTGACTCGCACGCAGCCTGGTCCAGCAACAGCGTCCCGTTGAGCGTGTAGAGACTGATGCGACTTCCCCGACAAACCGCTATCTCTCCTGTCACATCGTTGATCCGGGCACACTACAATATGCCAACAAATAAAGCAATTAGAATAATAAATGCTTCCAAACTCTGAATATCACTTACATCTACAGGTCCTTTAGCTGGAAGCTCTCGAACGAAGGTTTGTCGGTTGAGATCCCAAAGCATGATCTGGCCATCAGCAGACGCAGAGAGAAGAACGCTAAACGACCGCGAGACTGCCAGTACCGTGACTGGCGAGCGGTGTCCAAAAAGAGACCCTGCCGGCTGCAGGTCTACGGACTTTGCCGTCGATGTGAATGTCCATGTTGAAACGGTGCAATCTGTCCCTGAAGTGATTAAAGTACGAGAATCCGCAAAGATTGCAGCAGATAGTTGACCGATATGAAGATGTTCGAAGTGACCAAGGAGCTATAAATTTTAGTATTGGAGTGCAGAGAAAAGTCGTTTTTTGGTGCATACCTTTCGACTGTCCGCAAAGTAGAATCTGACGCTACCATCGAAGAAGCCCCATTCCATGTATTTGTCATAGGCCGGAGGGATATTTAGCCGGAGAGCAGCCGCACATAATAGGCGGTCATGCTTCATTGATAAAGATGATACTCGTTCACCAATATCTGAATCTAGTGTTAGTCTACGAAAGCAATGACTCTAACAGGAAAACCTACCGAGGAGTGAGAGTGGTTGCTGCGTAAGTGACTCAGCGAGGCGATCCAGGCGTGGGACTTTATAGCGCAAATCCTCCCTCTGTGGATGAGGACGATTGAAGATCTGATATGGTGTCTGCCCAAAGTTATGGATGATGCCAATTGTGGCTAGTCGCTCCACAGGGTCATCAATGGCATCGACATCCTTGGCTCCTTGATACGATAGATGATGGAAAAGGTTGACCGCTTCAATGGCAGCCTCACCTTTTTGTTTGCAGCCAAATACCAAGTCTATCCAGTGATGCAGATTTTGAGTCACGTAAGGACTCTCCAAAGCTTCGCGGTGTTTTGCAATGAAGATTCTGGGATCACCCTTGGCCCATGGCGGCAGTTCGACAGAATCAATTGCGGTAGTCATGTTCTGTAGAACGCCAAAGTCATATTTATTGGAGTTGAGGAGGAATTCTGGGAGGTAGAAAAATTCGGGTATCAGCTCTCTCACGTCCGACATGTTCCCGCGCGAAGCGGACTCCCAAGCCTTTCCAATAGAATAGAACAGACGATCAGCGTGGTCGAATGTACCACCCTGAAGCAAGAGATACGACTTAACAAATGGCTGAAGACGAATGAGGTATGAGCTGACAATCATTGCTGAAGAGTAGTGAGTGCCGTAATGGAACGGAGGCGAGTCATCATCTCCCATCTCTGCAAAAGCTTTGTACCGTTCTCTGAATTCAATCTCTCGCTCAGGGGTTTGGCAACCCATGGGCTTTGATAAATCACGGAAAGTGTGTGGATCGGTCAAATCCAGCTCGTCGCTCGTATAATCAGCAAGGACCCACGGGAAAACAGGGTATTGTGTCAGATCGTTGAAAGTCCTTCCAGCGAGGGTATTGATAAGCATAAGGTAATGGAAGTTAGAAATTTCACCCTTTGCCCACTTGCGTGTTGCTGGGTGCGCCGGTGAATGACCAAAGACGCTGGCAAATCTTGACCCAAGAGACTGGGGTGCATCTTCTGGGCTTCTTAGGGTTTCAAACCTCCAAACATCTTCCGGGCGTGAGTGACCAACACTTCCTGTCACTTGGGGGGCCTTGGCCGCCAGCTGGCTACAAAGGCTATCCCGAGCGGGCGACGAAATAAGTGTAAGTAAATAGCTAGTGCCATCGGTAAAGAAAATCTCAAGGGCAACATCGCGAAATAGGAATCTTCTCTTCGAAACACTGATAAGGTCCGACCATTTCCAACTTCTAGTTTCATGCTCCTGTGATTTGCGTTCATTAGACTCTCTGCCAGTGATCATCCGAACGTAAGGATCTCGTTCCTCTGTAGGGGCTTGCCAAACGTTCACAATCTCACCATCCGACCTCTGGAAGAAGTTATCCAGGATGTAGATGTGATCTTTCCCAGAAATCAGAAGGCCTTCACATGCCTCTAAGCCAACGATACGAGACATGTTGTAAACGCTGTCGACTTGGTCACCGCGGTGTAGACTCCTCATGACTTTTCTGTTCTTGTCTTCGTAGTCTTCAAGATCCGCCTTCGGGTCATCAATCATTTCGAAGCTCTCTTCAATTACACTCTTGTTGTCGGAGCCAATACCCTGGGAAATAGTCTCTGATTGATCGGCAGCCATGACAGTGGGAGTGAGACCGAGAGAAGCACCACCTGCAGGGATTACATGAGTGTCTAATCTCATTACTGGAGGCTCTGAAGCCTTTCGTTTAGGCTGGTAATCTTGTCGTTCACCTGAGTCATCCGGGACAGTACGTAGGCGCATACGGCTTCGTCCTTCTGTTTGGTCAAGACGCCATCTTCTCTCCTTATTCTCACCGAAAACACCCCCATAACGCCGCAAGTCCATGTTCAAGTGGGCCAGTGCCGCCCACATAAATGTAGAGCTATCCTGTTGATCTTGTAGCGCTCTTTGATACTTTAAGAACTCCGAAGCTGTTATGTTCGATATCCAGTGAGGGAACGTAGCCTCGTGCTTGCGTATGACTTCTTCATCGAGCTTTTCCAATTGATCCCATTGCTTCAATTTTTCCTGACGTTTAGAGATTCGAGTGCGTGCCGATAACTCTAAACTCGCGTTTTCTTCCTGGACGAAAGTTTCCCAGGCTTTTGATAATATCCCGAAAAATAGAGTGCTTAGATCTTCCTCCTGGTTATCAACCCATTGCAAAAAGGCGATGTCCTCCATCCCAACCAGAGCCTCAAATCCACCGGAAAGCCTTTGTTGCAGGGGAGCTGTTGCTTGGCTTAGAATGGCTGACATTTCTATCGGCTTTTGCACTAGCATGATTCTAAAGAGACCAGCCGCGGCCAGGCGTACGGCTTCATTGCTGTCGACTAACTTCGTGTAGAGGAGGTAACAAAGCAATTGCAGGTGATCGGACTGAGTTTCTCCGGAAAGGAGTACTACTTGCCAGTATGACAGGCGCTTTAGAAAGGAAAGCGCTTCTGTACCTTCGACTTCTGATAGTCCGAATAAAACGACACGGAATATCGTGGATCGGATTGTTGCTATCGCTTGGCTGCAGAGTCTTATACTCTTCGTACGCGACACTTCAGGGCGTTGGAGGTATTCCAAAACTGTTCCCGCAAATTCGAGAGTAGCACTGGCGCCGTCAACAAACCAACCTTCATACACTGCTTCTCCCAAATGAGTGGCAAAGCGGGCCAAGTTAGTGAGCACGCGTGGTTCAGACAGTAACTCTACCCTTGAAAGTATAGCATCCTGGAGCGTAGAAAGGAGGGTTCGCAACACCCAGGAGTTGAAGTACGCCTGGTGTTCGGGAAATCCAGGTGGAGTCTTAAGGTAGAGCCCGAGGCCAGAAAAATCCTTCCTTTCTAGCAGCTGCTCCGAGAACACAGAAAGGGCTAGATTAAGGATACCCGTTATTAAAGGATGGTCAGTTGTGCCTTTGCTGTCAATTTTCACAGGCGAGAAAGCACGACGTATGCGGGTAGATGACGGCGCGTATTTCCCCCGATCAGAGGAAACCAATATGAAAGATGATCCACGCCCTAGGGATCCGCCACAGTCCTCATGGCTTCCAGGTTGTTCAACTGTTGTTGTTCGTAACTCGGATGCCATTCGTGAGCGTGGACGAAAAACAAGATTGTGATCATCAAACACGAGGCTACCCATACGGGATTGAGAGCTCAATTCAACATTCGGGCTGACAGCATCAGCGCCAGTAACAACAGGGAAGATCACGGAAATTAGGCTTTGGACGTAATCAGGCCGTGCTGCAAATTCGCGGAAGCTCTGTGACTTTATTTGCACCACAGTAAGAAATTCAATAACGGTGCCTAAAAGCGACACCATTTCACTTGCCGTACTGACAAGTTTAGGGCATGACATAGGCGGTTTATCATGTGGCTTTAAGCGATTTTGAAGAGCACCGACGTTCTGCTCATTTACTGTTGAAGATTCATCCGCGAGTACTGCTTTTTTCAGTCCAGACTGCAACATGTCGGAAATGACTGGAAGCATTCCAAGATAATGGACTTGCGCTTCGCCGTTGGAGCAGAAAAGTTGCGAAAGAGTGAACTGATCAAGTGTTTTATCAATACTTATCTTGCCAATGTCAACACCAAAAAGTATGGAAAAGCAAATAGGCCACATAACTGGGATGCTCCACCATTTCTTCAGACAATGTCGCATTATGGTATAACCCCCCGTTTTTTCACTGAATTTCCTGCTATAGCTGCCACTATGGACTACTAGCAAACGAGCCATGATCTTCGTAGCCAGAACGACAATCTCAGATTCGTCCTCACACATGAGGTACAAAAGCCACTATAATATGGTCAGCATTCCTTGCTCAATGTTGGCTTTTCCTACACAAACCTTGTTTGTAACTGCTCTAGCAAACCTCTTTATTGGGCCGAGGTCGTGTGCATTACAAAGTAGAGAACAATACATTCGGAGCATTTCTGTCGCTATCGTGGTGCTTGAAACGTATTTCTTATCGGAACTAGGTGTGGGTTGTCTTGGAACCGTATTAAAACGTAGGCTTTTCTTTTTCTGTAGCCTGCTCGGGTCCTTTGGCTTATGGATTCCGTAGGTGATGAAAAGCGCCAGAGAACGAAGTAAGTCTGCTGATAAGCAGCCCTCCATCAACGATCCAAAGGCCGTTGTAAAAAGACGTAGTCCTTCCAGTGTGAAATCCTCACCCTTGAGGGCCTCAAGCAATTTTTTGTTAACACCTGTTTTCTCTTAGTAAAGTGTACAAAAGGCACTGGAACTACTGCGTTACTAGGAATTGCTTACGCATGCGGGCGAGCCGCTTTGCATTGAAGCGACGAAACTTGCTTTCGCTGGCGAATATGCAAAATTGGGAATAATACAACTCAATGAGAGGCATCTCGCCATATCGCCATACTTCTAGGTCCACGAGCAAGACCCTGTACGCTAGGGGATTTGTGATGATGGAGCGATTTGGCTGTTCAAAGTCATAGCCGACGAACCTAAGAGTCAAACGGAGTACTTCGAATGCCAATGCAGATCGCTCTTCGTATGTGGAGCAGACATTGGAGGTCTTCGAGCCCGTAGCAGAGCCAGTCGCTGGCAATGCCAACTTCTCACGCAAAAGTGCTGCAAGTATTCCGTATCCGTTTTCTTTCTCCATTGCTTCACTATTTCGCCAATTGTCTTGCACAGCCTCGTACAACGCTTCAACGGCCAAAAGCGTAGATTCAGCGGTGCCGGCCGCATGAACCAAGCTTAAATGTATCGCGGCGCAACCTCCAATGCGCCAGCTCGCGTCATCCAGTGATTGAGGTACTGAAACTACAGGATCGCCCGTCAAGACTCCGATTCCATGAGCCTGGGTTAAAGCATCGTTGATTGCTGGAGTAGCACCATTGACTGCGACTGCATTCCCTCCAGCCTTTGTCAGCTGATGCAGGTTTTTGGCAGCTTGTTTTGAGAGAAACTTGACGAGCCGAGACTCATCGATATGGTTATCATTGTCATCATCTAGAATCGATAGGGGAGAGACGTTGACCACTATTGACCCCTCGCGGACAAGAGTGCTTGCTTTACGCCGGATAGCAGTAACAATGTCTGAGGACTCCTCCTTACCAGGATGCAGATGCTCGTTACGTAAGTTCAAGGCTGCGGAAGCTTTATACGTCTGGAAAGAACCTAGACAGTCCTGGAAGTTACCGTAATAACGTGGACCTAGATTATAAAACACGGAGATCATATCGTCACTGTACGAATCCTCGAAGAGGATTGCGTTGGCTAGAGACCACCGAGATGTAGAGACACCCTTTCCAAGCCTCATTGCCAGATCCTGAGGAGTCCCGAAAAAGGCTTGAACTCGTGGTGGCCGGTTTGAAGTACTGGGAGCCGGCATACATGGGTACTCAATCCTTAGTTGTTCAACAAATTCACCATCTATGAATAAAGAAGCGCGAGAGTATGACGGCGGTGTGGGTTTCTTGTGAACCACGCAAATATGATACCACCGATTAGGCTCAAAGGCTATGGACTTGAATCGGACACTAGGGCGAGACCCTCTGATTGAGGTCTGCAATATCAAGTTGCGGGTGTCCTTTTCAAGGTACGCGAGCAAGAAGCAAGTTTGGCTAGCATCAAAGGCTCCAAAGATCGTTGTGTGAGTGCTCGGATCAAACTGGTCAAAGCGGGCCCAGACTGCCATTGTATAACCAGAAGAAGTTGGAGGTGGAAATGAGCGACCCATAGTAGAAAGCTCTAGTGAACAATATCCATGCAGGGATAAATCGAATTGTATCGAGGGAGGCTCTTTGGAACATTTCAATATACTAACGAGGAACTGAAGAACCTTAGGACAATCATGTGCTTTCCGGTATAAAGCAGCCGCATCATTCAGGTTACTTATACCCTGGGTACAGAGAAGTTTTGCCAGTTCTTGATAAAGTATTCTCTCGGGCTCCCGGCGCTCATCATTGAATAGAAGTGGCAGAACCAGCGTTAGGATGCCAGTAGAATGCAAAGTTGTGATGTTCCTCCGAGACTGTGAGGCAAGCTGGACTAGACATGCCGGCACGGCTAGTCTCTGGACTCTGTGTTCAGATATAGACGCAGACGATTGCGTCAACCATACCCGAACAAATGGACCCAACAGTTCTGGTACTTCGACAGTTTCTGACTTTCCTACGCATCGATCCACTTCTTCCCTAACACCGTCCGAAGATAACTCATCAGCGGTTTGAAATTTAGTACTCAGGGTTGTGAATATACTGGCAACTGTTTCCTGGCAAAGAGCTGCTGCTAAAATCGCACCGTAGAATTGCTCCGTATCACCTGGAGTGGAGTCTACTTTCCTGACCAGGGTCGTGAAGATCTCTTCCAGCGCCGCTTCTCCTCCCCCGGAAATCCGATTCGCGAAATACCGTTTGTTTCCGAAGTGCTCCCTCAAGCCCTCGGCCAGGACTGCCAATGCATCTTTGTAGAGGGACAATAGGACCTTTCTCTCATCCTTGGATGACGCTTGCGAGTCATAGCATTGTGAAACTTTCCGGAGAAGGTCTAGAAGGGCCTGGAAACCGTGCAGATGTCGGAAGGTTTCCTTCGCTTCAGCTGGGCGATCACTATCGATGAATGTGTGACGAAGACGAAGCAGACATTCGGTGGCAGCGAGAGCTATCTGGGATGTTATTGCATCCCCACCGGCGATAGCTTTCAGCTCATCAATAGCGGGACTTAATTCGGGAGCAGCCGGCCGTTGGGTTGACGAGGACGGGGACCGCGAGAGGACAGATGTGGACCGGTTCATCTCGCCGTTGAATCTTATCCCCGACTACCTATTCGATGGCCACTGACCATCAGACACCATGAACCAGCACTTCGTGTAGGGATGAGGGCGGTCTGCATTGGTATGCGTTGTGGTGACTTAGGGAATGCAATCCACGCACTTTCCCAACATGGCACACCTGTAATGAGAGGAGGGGAACGGAAGGGAGAGCTGACGAGCCAGACGATCAACAATTGCAGTGCTATCTGAATTGGGAAAAAGCTAATTGTATCAGAATAATATGAGGAATGGAAGATCTTTTGGAGCAGCTAGGAGCTATAGGTGAATATTGCCTCCACACCCTCAAGATGTTCCTGAATGTTTGATAAGACCGTCCTCTGTCAACGTCACTGAGGCTGTGCCGTTAGGCGGGGGTACATCGGAGCATGGGTGCAATTTCCAGCCTCTCAGGCCAAGTTGGCTATCAGGTGACGGAAGCTGCCATACCTCCGACGGTCGGCGACCATCATTGGTCAAGAGACGGTATCGATAAGGAGGACCTGTCTTATCTCAACTAGATTGAACAAAGCCCGACCGCCTGTATTGTACGGGACGGTACTGCATCTTGAGTCCCTCAGGGTTCCCGTACGATCTTCCTTGTCAAGTCAGTCAGCCGAACAGTAAAGGATGAGCATGCTACCACGGCACGCGACTCGGGGTGCCCGGGTAGTGTCGTTGGTGGTGGCGACCAGTCATTGATCCTAACCATGCTAACGACCTACCTCCGTTGTACTTGGTCTCAGGAACCTGGAGGTCAGGTACAGAATGTACCTGCAGTATAGCTATAATACAAACAAGATTTCGAAATAACAAGGACATTTAAACTTATTTTATCACCATGTGCTATATTCAATCACTCTTAGGAATGCACTACTATTATCACAGTCAAACGAACAAAACCAATTACATCTAGGACCCGAGTAGGTACCTTAGTGGTCGTTTGAGCCACCACTCCTGCTAACCTTGGAATAGCTCTCAAAACATACTTGCAGAATACAGGGTGCAGACTCCACTCATTCGCCTCATTTTCTGGGAGATCGCACACCATCTCCCCGTCGGATGGTCTTGGTATTGCCACGATGGGTGGACATCCATGGATCTTAAGAGTTATTTACCGACCAGGGCTCTGGTATTCATGGATGGATCACTCTGATAAGTCCCTTTTCGGGGAGCAGAGTTTCCCTTACCGCCATACCCCAGGTCTTGCGACCGCGCTAATCGGGATGGATCGACGCGCGGCACCTCCTCATCAGTCAAGCTGTGTGTCATCCGCCCAGTAGCCGTAAATTACCGTATCCCGGTTGCATCATCCTCCGCCGCCCTTGCCTGCTTGGGGATCAACCTAATCAGCCATCTTGCACCTGATCCCATCCTTCTTCAACTCCCCATCTTCCCTTTTCTCCCTCAACTCTTCCTCATCTCTCTTTCTTCCTTCCTTCTCCCATCCATCTTCATCTCTACTGTTGTATTATTCCTGTTAGAACCTCCTCTCTTTTCTGTGTGCTTTACCGTAGACCTCGCCCCTGTTGCCCATCATGAAAGGCATCCTCGGTCTTTCCCTACTCCCGTTGCTGGCAGCGGCGTCCCCCGTCGCCGTTGAATCCATCCACAACGGTGCAGCCCCCATTCTTTCTGCCTCAAACGCCAAAGAAGTCCCTGACTCTTATATTGTCGTCTTCAAGAAGCATGTCAGCTCTCAGGCAGCTCTTGCTCATCACAGCTGGGTGCAGGACATCCACGACTCGATGACGGGACGGACCGACTTGAAGAAGCGGTCGCTCTTTGGCTTTAGTGATGAGCCCTATCTTGGCCTTACGAACACTTTCGATATCGCTGGGTCCCTGGTCGGCTACTCTGGACATTTCCACGAGGATGTGATCGAGCAGGTTCGGAGACATCCTGATGTGAGTTCACCTAACTTGTAGTCTAATCCTTCCCCTGAAGAGGTTTCGGTCTGACTAAGCCTTTTTTTCTAGGTTGAGTACATCGAGAAAGACTCAGAGGTCCACACCATGGAGGAGACCATCGAGAAGAACGCTCCCTGGGGCTTAGCTCGTATCTCTCATCGTGACAGCCTCTCCTTTGGCACCTTCAACAAGTACCTCTATACTGCAGATGGCGGTGAGGGTGTTGATGCTTACACTATTGATACTGGTATCAACATCGATCATGCCGATTTTGAGGGTCGTGCGCAATGGGGAAAGACCATCCCTACCAATGATGAAGATGTTGATGGCAATGGGCACGGCACTCACTGCTCTGGAACTATCGCTGGTAAGAAGTACGGTGTTTCCAAGAAGGCCAAGCTCTATGCCGTCAAGGTCTTAAGATCCAGCGGTTCTGGCACTATGTCCGACGTTGTCCAGGGTGTCGAGTGGGCCGTTCAATCCCATCTCAAGAAGGCTAAGGATGCCAAAGACGGCAAGGTCAAGGGGTTCAAGGGTAGCGTTGCCAACATGAGTCTCGGCGGTGGCAAATCTAAGGCTCTTGAGGACGCCGTCAATGCCGGTGTTGATGCTGGCGTTCACTTCGCAGTTGCTGCTGGTAATGACAACGCCGATGCCTGCAACTACTCTCCTGCCGCCGCTGAGAATGCCGTGACCGTCGGTGCCTCCACCCTTCAGGATGAGCGTGCTTACTTCTCCAACTACGGAAAGTGCACTGACATCTTTGCCCCCGGTCTTAACATCCTTTCCACCTGGATTGGTAGCAAGCACGCTGTCAACACCATCTCTGGAACTTCTATGGCCTCACCTCACATCGCTGGTCTGTTGGCCTACTTCGTCTCTCTTCAGCCCTCTCAGGACTCTGCGTTCGCTGTCGATGAGCTCACCCCTGCCAAGCTCAAGAAGGATATCATCACTATTGCCACCCAGGGTGCTCTTACTGATATCCCATCCGACACTCCCAACGTAAGTTATATTATTTGCTTCTATTATAATACAGAGACACTGCTAACAGGGTATACTAGCTCCTCGCCTGGAACGGTGGTGGTGCTTCTAACTACAGCGAGATCGTCGCCAGCGGTGGCTACAAGGCTGGTAGCCACAACATCAAAGACCGCTTCGACGGACTTGTCAACAAGGCCGAGAAGTTACTCGCTGAGGAGCTGGGCGCTATTTACAGCGAGATCCAAGATGCTGTGGTTGCATAGATCTAAGACAAGATTTTTTTTTAGAAACGCAACTAGTTTCTTCATGGCAGGGTATGGGAATTGGCTAACCGAACACTGGCGCTAGTATTTTTTGCTGCTTTCTTGACATTATGGACAAGCCGATGCATTGACTGCATTGGGGTACATTATCCTGACACGGTTTACCTGTTCTTTCATTTTTATCGTAGTATACATGTCCACAACGACGTTAACATCCTATTTTAGAGATATTTGCTTGCATTTAAGAGAGGCTATTCAATGCACGATTTGTCTAATGGATGGTTGTAGCTTGCTTTGACAACTGCCAAAATCTCTGGCCTAAGCATTGTCATTTGTAATTTGATTGTCTTAAAATGGAACTGTCTGTAGGGGAACCGGTGAAGCTCATAGTAGCCAAAAGCTATATCTCATCTTGGCATACCTTATCCGAACGCTTTATGTTTTGTCGGACAGTCACACGACTCTGGATCTAGTGTTTAGTTGCTTGCTACAGTCCTATTTCCAAGGACCCTGCATACCGGCCATTACCCAGCTCAGCTTTCAACCCCATACAAGACTTCAGTCTACCACTGTTCCTGCTCAATTCCCGGCTTGAGCGACTATGACTGCATTTTGTGATAGCGGCAAAGACGTCATTGTGAGAGATTATTCATGTAGACAAATGTTTGATTGAATGATATGTATAAATGCTCTGTAGTCCCAGAAATGCTAAAATGTGCAAAACACAGCCGACCAAGTCTCCCTGCGCCCACGCTATGCCATGTTAAAAAAAAAAGCCTGTAAGATCCTAGGCCAAAAATACTATAAGACTTCCAAAGGACCCTGTAAAAAGAGTAGGTGAGGTAAATAACAATACTCTACCAATAGAAGCTATGCAGAGCCTCTGGTCTGTTCAAGCCCGCTTCTCTTCCTCCTCTTCTTCATCACTACCGATATCATGATCATCGACGTCGAGATCCTCGTCTGAGTCGCTCCCCCCAAATGTATCGTTGTCCACATCGCTCTCCGCCCAGAAGTCCGAGTCGTCTTTTTCCACGGGTTTTACGGTTGTAGTCTCTTGTTGGGTGGGCATGACGAAACCGTCTGGAACATCTTGTTTCGACGCTTCGACGTTGTTTCGGACGATCGACTTGTATTTTTCGGGGTTGGTCCGTAACGTCACGCCGGCGTCGACATTGGCGGGTGACGATACTTCTGCGTCATCTAGGAGCGAGAGGATAGATATGAGGACTGATTCAACGCGCTGGGCTGGGGACCATCTTTCTGAGGCTAGCTCGCCGGACATTTCATCTTCACCCGGCGCATGGAGGATGGAGATGCAGAGCTTGCCGTCTGGGTAGATGTTGGGGTGGTATAGCGGGCGCCGGAAACGAAATTCTGAGGTTGGTTTCAGTCGGTTAGTTCCGATGCTATTTTAGTTGCAAGAGGGAACCTGAGGTGTGCTTACCTGGAGGCGAAAAGGGATAGTTTTGCGGGAACTTCATCGACGCCTTGAAATAGCCGCCGTAGTACAAGGAGTCGGGGTTTAGAACAATTAATCCGATGGTCCATTTGAAGATATCCTCGTCCTCGAGCTGGTATCCCGTTGTTAGCCAAGAGATATTTCCAAGATTGCGTAGAGGAACACGTGGTGTGGTGGTGCGGCAGGACTTACGTCGATGTTGACCCATGGCTCTTTGGCGAGGGTCTTGTACTCGTTCATCAAGATACGTTCCGCCATGGTGACATCTAAGCCAGGGAATGGGGAAGACTAGGCGTGGGGACCACTCTATCGGTCGATGTCTAAGAATGTTGTATGTTGTAGCGAAGAATATGCAGTCAGGCGAGAAGATCGTCCATTGAGGCGATTGGATTCCGCCCTTTTTCAAGTACTAGTCTCGCCGTGGCAATCCCCACGGAAAGTTCCGGGGTGGCGCTCTGGAACAATTTGAGAGTTTCTGTGGGTTCATGTTCTCCATACCCGCCCAAGGGAAAGAAAGAAAAAAGTCCCAAAAAGGAAAAATTGGTCAAATTACTCACTGCCCTGTGGTGTTTTATTGTCGCATTACTAACTCTAGTGTTGTTGTTGGTGAATTTTTGATTTTTTTTCTTCCACTTTGAAACTTGGGATGTCTCCACTTTCCTATTTCCAGATGGAGTAGCAATCCATGGCCTTCTACCGTGGTAGTAGCGTAGTACTAGTGCTGTTGTGGTAGAAGCCTAGAAGGTGTACCTGGATGCTTCATTCATTGTCTGAATTTGTAACATCCCATTGGCATACATGATCACATCAGCCGAGGAGAAAAGTTGGAGAGAGCATCCCTCAGGTGGGGTATCGATACGGTATGAGGCCTACGTAGGAATACATTCTGAGGAGTGCTCGTAGTGGTTTAACCTTCCGCTTATCTCGGAGGTCGAGATACGAGTTTACCCAATTTGGTGATCGGGGAGCGTTTTTTTGAGTCAGAGCTCTGGACAAGGAGGTTACATTGGCTATCAAGTGACTCACTAATATAATGTATCCCTACCGGCGCTAGGACTGTCGGTGATACCTTAGCTGATGACACTGGAGAACGAAATGGCGAATTTCATAGGGTAGAAATGGTCTCTTTGTACGCCGTACTCCATATGGCATAACCCGCTCAGGAGCTTGGCATGCCATGGATAAGTAGGTCACTCAAGATCGGTGTGACTGAAGACTGGCATACATGGAGATGTGTACTAGTCCCTGCACATATGGAGGTACTACTAAGTACTAGACATGCCGCAGAACCTATCAATTGCCGTGATTTCATATAGACTGTGGTACATGATTTCATGGGGGAAGGAACAGTTTCATATTACTTGTGTTATATATACATATATATACATATAACAAACAATTGACGAGTCCACCTTGAGAATTGGGGTGATAAGTTGACATCGGCTTTATCCTGGGGGAACCTGTCCAATGAAGGCGGTTCCTGTCATCATCCTGCAACCATCAGATAATTCGTTTTTCCCATCGTAGCACTATTAACCGGTCGTATCCTGTGCAAGCTAGACAGACAAACTTTGCAGCATCACCGCCAATGTGTAGAGAAAGTCTCCCTCCTTCTATCATCCATTGTTACTTTTCATTTGTGTCAGAAGTGACTCGATCGAAGAGACAATTATAATTCATAAACCAACGGGCTGGGTTCTGGATCCCTCTTGTCGCGCCAGGCGGTGGGGAGATCAACTAGTCACCCTAAGCAAAATTATCCACTTAACTTGAACTGCCCGTCCCCACATCTTCCAACTGCTCTCTTGGCTACTCTACCCTTCCGTCATCCCTTCGCCTTTCTCTTTCTTCTCTTCTCTTCTTCTTTTCCTTTCCTGATGAGCTTGGTTTTCCTTCGGGTTGATTCTCCTCCTCAGTCCATTGTTATTCACTGAATCGTGGGGGGTTCTTTGTATCCTCTCAATTCGTCCTTGAATTCTTTTCTTTCGTTCCCTTTTTTCCTTCCCCGGTTGCCATGCCAGGTTTGTCTTGCTGTACAATCTCCGCAGGCTGCCAGTAACGTGAGTGGCTGCTCGATACCTGTCATCCCGTCGTCCTCTCCACGCGGGTCTCTGCCTCCAGGACCTATAAGTGAGGCAGATGATTAATCAGAGCTCCAAACTTGATATCCATCTTATATCCGTTTGTCGGAGATGACACCGGAATGCCATGGCCCAGTTTGGGCCATCGATGACGTTTCCCGTTGCTTCCAGCGCAAGTATGATCTGCATCCATCTCTCCTCAACCGTAACTGAAGACTTACATACTAATACCTGTCGACTGTAGTTATCTGCAAGTGATTTTACCACTTACGGTTTGTGGACTTTCGCTATTATTTATCGTGCTTCGCGTTTCCTACCGTTATCTCGTTTCTCGGAGGGGTGTTTCGTATAAGATTCTAGTGGATGATGCTACGGAAAATGGCTCTCTAGTAGCCGAGGACCAGGGAGAGGAGACCGATAGGATGTTATCCAAGGCGGCCGAAGAGGAATTGTTGCAATTTGAAGTCGACCGTCCTCGAGGTGAAATCACCTTCATAACGATAGAGGTAGTTGCGCTCCTGGGCGAAGTGGCCGTCTTCATCGCCATATTGTGCACAAACACCTGGGGCGACCATGGCACCCTCGCGGCCGTGACCAAGCTAGTTTCATGGAGCTATATACTATTCTTGACATTGGTTCGCTTGCTTCTCTCTACTCTGGACCTGCATCTGCTTCTGAGGCTGTGGAATCATACTGCGTTCCTATACGGGCTACAGTGGCTGTTCAATGTCCTTGTGTTCCGGTCCGCCGTCATCCATCCCGTCTCGAGGCGTGCTACAATCTTTAGCGCGATTGAGTTCTCCTTATCTACTATTCTTCTTCTTATTGCGCTCACTACTCGCAGAGGGAATAAGCCGGTTCTAGTTCCACATGAGGATGGTATTCAGCCAGCGAGACATCCAACTGCTAGCTTGCTCTCCTTAGTGACCTTTTCTTGGTTAGATCCTCTCATTTTGAAGGGATATAGACAATCGCTGGAGCTCGATGACGTCTGGAACTTGACTTCATCACAAAAGGCTGCAACAGTTTTGGAGGACTTTCGCCGGAGGCAGTATAAGGGTTCGTTGGTGTGGAAACTTGGGCGTTATTTTTGGCCTACTCTTTTGTCGCAAGGTGCATGGACCATTTTCTCGGGCCTTTTCACGTACCTACCTACTCTTCTGCTCAAAGCCCTTCTGCAATATGTGGAAGACCCGAGGTCAACCACGGCGAATGCCGCCTGGCTCTATGCTATATTATTATTCTGCTCAGGAGCTATTCAAGGCATTGCGGATGGTCAAGCTCTCTGGATGGGGCGGAAGCTGGGCGTGAAACTCCGCGCTATCATTATTGGTGAGATTTACGCTAAAGCCCTTAGGCGAAAGGCGGGCCCCTCTACCGATTCCGGCAAAAAGAAAGACGAAGAAGCGCCTTCTGGTAGCAAGAAGAAGAGGACCTTCACCTTCGGGCGAAAGAAGAAGAAGAAGGCCGCAACAGATCCCGAGACAGATACCCAAACTGCGAAGGATTCCGAAGAAACCGAAGACACCCACTCAGCTAACACCGGCAACATCATCAACCTAATGGCTATTGATTCCTTTAAGGTTAGCGAGGTAGGTGCTTATCTTCATTTTCTGTGGGCCAGCGTGCCAGTGCAGATTATTATCGCCGTCACGCTTTTATATCGACTCCTTGGATTCAGCTCATTTGCTGGCATTGTGATCATGGTCTTTATGTTACCGGTGAACCTTTTCATTGCCAAGCAATTTACGAAGATTCAAAACCAGATTCTGGCCGCGACCGACTCTCGTATAAACGCTACGAATGAGATTCTACAGAATATCAGGATCATTAAGTATTTCGCATGGGAGCAGCGGTTCGAAGATACCGTAAACGAGAAACGCAAGGCAGAGCTAAAGGCATTGCGCTACCGCTACGTTATCTGGTCTACGGCCGCCACCGTCTGGTATGGCACGCCGCTCCTTATCACTTTCTGTTCGTTCTTCCTCTACACCGTCGTCGAGCAGAAGAAATTGACCCCGTCGGTTGCCTTCCCGGCCCTATCAATGTTTTCGTTGCTTCGAATTCCGTTGGATCAGCTTGCCGATATGGTGGCTCACGTCCAGGAATCGAAGGTTTCCTTGGACCGTGTGGATAAGTTCCTTAACGAGGAGGAAACTCAGAAGTATTGCCAATTAGAAGAGAGCGATACTGCTGGACAACCGTCTAGGATTGCACTGGACAATGCCACTCTTACTTGGGGAAGTTCCAAAGGACAGTATAAGGATGACCCGCGAAGTGACACATCTGATGCTTTCCGTTTGATCAATATCGACGTCTCATTCAGAACTGGCAAGCTGAATCTTATTACTGGTCCGACCGGCTCCGGCAAGACATCTCTCCTGATGGCACTCTTGGGAGAAATGAAACTCCTGGAAGGTAGCGTTCATCTACCCGGCGGTACTGTGAGCAGGACGGAGCTCGCTGTCGACCCTCAAACGGGTCTTATGGAGAGCGTTGCATACTGCGCGCAGGAAGCGTGGCTCGTCAACGATACCGTTAAGGGAAACATCGTCTTCGCTTCTCCTTTCGATCAACGTCGCTACAATGCTGTGATCAAAGCATGTGCCCTGGAACGAGACTTCGCCATTCTTGATGCCGGTGATCAAACCCTCGTAGGTGAGAAGGGTATCAGTTTATCGGGAGGACAGAAGCAGAGAATATCCCTCGCTCGTGCCATCTATAGCAAGGCTCGCCATCTCTTGTTGGACGATTGTCTGAGTGCTGTTGACTCCCACACAGCTAAGCACATTTTCCGGGAGGCTCTCCTGGGACCCTTGATGTTGAACCGAACGTGCGTGCTTGTTACCCACAATGTTGCCTTGACTCTTCCTCAAGCGGAGCATGTCATTGTCCTTGACAATGGTAAGGTAGCCGCTCAAGGACATCCAGACAAGGTAGCAGCTTCGGGAGCGCTGGGCGAGGAACTTATCAAGTCTCGACCCACATCTAGGGCCAGCTCCCAACGACCCTCTCGCTTGCCGACTGATCTGGGAGACCACCATGAGGATGATTCGTACGCTACTAACGGTGCAGCAACCAACGGCTCCACTGCAAAGGCCCAAAAGGAAGAGGATGTACGACCCAAGCTGGTTGAATCAAAAGCCACTGGCAGTATCAAGGGCTCGACCATCAAAATGTACCTTCTATCTATGGGCTCCTGGTACTACTGGATAGGCGCTGTGTTAATCTTCTGTTTACAACAACTGGGGTCGGTGTCGACAAATATCTGGATTAGGCAGTGGGCCAATACCTATCACACCGAGGAGATCGGAACAGATGACGCTGGCGACTATGCTGCTATAGCGAGTTTCAAAGCCCCGTCATTTAATGTCGGTGGTGTCCCGCGGACTTCCTCTCCACATGCACCTCATTTTGGCTCGCGCAGCGCTACAACAACGTACGGTGATGTTAATGTTGGCTATTATCTCGGTGTATACGCGCTCCTGGCACTTGGCTACATTCTAATTTCGTTGGTCAGAGAGGGTGTCCTCTTCTGGGGCTCCTTGCGCGCATCTTATTCGATACATAAGCGTCTGTTGAAAGCTGTGTTGCATGCCAAATTTAAGTTCTTCGACTCGACACCTCTTGGCCAGCTAATGAACCGGTTCTCCAAAGATGTTGAGGCTGTCGACCAAGAAGTTGCTCCCGTGGCAATTGGCATGCTCCATTGTCTTGCTACGGTACTCATGATTGTGGCTCTTATTTCCGTGATTATGCCCGGTTTCCTGATTGCGGGTGTCTTTATCACGTTGATCTACTTCGCTCTTGGGGCTGTGTACTTGAACTCGTCTCGTGATCTCAAGCGATTAGAGTCGGTGCAGCGAAGTCCTTTGTATCAGCAGTTCGGCGAGACACTGAACGGTATTGTTACTATCCGTGCCTACGGCGACGGACCTAGATTCCTCGTGGACAATCATCGACGTATTAATGACTACAATCGGCCGCACATTTACCTTTGGGCTACTAATCGTTGGCTTGCCCTTCGTGTAGATATCGCCGGCGCCTTGGTCTCCTTCTTCACTGCCGTCTTCGTTCTACTAAGCATCGGAAGGATTGACGCAGGTGCTGCCGGTCTTGCCCTAACATACGCAGTCACATTCACGGAGAACGTTCTCTGGCTGGTCCGCCTCTACTCTGAGGTGCAACAAAGCATGAACTCTGTTGAGCGAGTGAAAGAGTATCTCGAGGTGGAGCAAGAGGCGGCAGGGATTATTCCGGAGTCGAGGCCGCCAGCCCATTGGCCTAGTGGCGGGGCAGTTGAGTTTGATAACTACACTACTCGGTACAGGCCAGACCTCGATCCTGTTCTCCGCAATGTGTCCTTCACCGTACAGCCGGGTGAAAAGGTTGGAATTGTCGGCCGCACTGGTGCTGGGAAAAGTTCTCTAGCACTTGCCCTCTTCCGCGGACTTGAAGCAGAAAAGGGACACATAGTCATCGACGACGTGGATATCGCTACCATCGGGCTTCGAGACCTGCGAGAGTCTATCACTATTGTGCCTCAAGACCCTACTCTTTTCACTGGGACCATCCGGAGCAACCTTGATCCATTCGATTTGTTTACAGATGAGCAGATCTTCACGGCGCTCCGCCGGGTTCATTTGATCGGCTCTGGGACATCGGGAGCAACGACTCCTATGACGGGCAGCACGGACCCGAGCTCGATGCCGAATGGCGCTAATGGCGCTGTCGTTCTTGACAACAAGAATATCTTCCTTAGCCTTGATACTCCAATTTCCGAATCTGGTTCCAATCTGTCCCAAGGTCAAAGGCAACTCATGTGTCTTGCTCGTGCTTTTCTCAAGAACCCCAAGGTTCTGATGATGGACGAAGCCACGGCTTCTATTGACTACAACACCGATGCTAAGATCCAGGAGACACTCCGCGAACTCCGGGATAGCACCATTATCACGATTGCGCACCGCTTGCAAACCATCATCGATTATGACAAGGTGCTGGTGCTGGATCATGGCCGAGTGGTCGAGTACGATCATCCGTGGACCCTAATCAACCAACAAGATGGTATTTTCCGGGGCATGTGTGATAATAGTGGTAATACGGAGACTCTTCTGGAGGGGGCCAAGAAGGCCTGGGAACATAAACGCCTTGTGGATGATTCATAGACCTACATATAGTTCTGTTGTGCATATTTCTTTCTCCTGTGCCTTTGTCTATCATCAAATATAGCGAAGATCAAAAGTTTGTGGGCTCAGGATATTATTGTGTATTGGTATAGTTGTTGGGCGTATCAAGGATTCTAGTATTGTCGAGTTAATATCCCCCTTTTTTTTTTTTTTGTTTTTTTGTGGGGTGGGAGCTGCTCATTCAGTTCATGATATCAGGGGGTGTGGTTGATGGTAAACACGTTGCCATCGGTAGATGAAAATTCTGATTGAGAACCACCATTTGCCTCGAGTTGTCCTGTCTCGGCTTAGTAACTCGTGGTCAGAGATCCTGTGTCAAACATTCTAGGCTCCATTGTGGAAAAACGGAAGCGTCGGATGTCGCCAGTCAAGAGAGGTAGGATTGAAGGCCTTAGGCCTCGGCCATTGAAGTAGAGCCTCTCTTTCGTGTCTTTTAGCGCTCAGTTTGTGTCTGAAGGTATCTCAAATACTTCCCCTTTTTATCTTCCTTCAGCATATTAGTCTGTTGCTCTATAGATGGATCAGCAAGTTACCAGGAGTATCCACGTTGGAGTCGTGATTTCATGATTCATCAATCATGATGTGCTGCAGGGAGAAGCTCCATAAATAAGGTGGCCCGGCTAACCCAGTCTGGCCTAGTTCCCACCTACCTTAATTCCGATAGGATCCGCGACCTTCAAAATTGCTGTCGATCGCCATCCGCCCGCACGAACAGCTCTGCGGGAACTGCCAAACGGTCTCTGGGACTAGAAGCTCCACAGAACTTCTGATGATGGGTTCGACTTGAGGTCTCGGAGATATGCGGATATCGCGATTCCACTGCTATCCAACCCTACTAACTTTGGAGATACCTAATCGATGATATCACAGCTGACCAGTGAGAGCATCTTGACATAAGTTTTCAGAGCCTAATAACCGGCAATGCCGCGTAAGACCCGGCCCCCGGACCATGAACTATTTCATTCGTCTGGGAAAGAGAGTTCCTTGTTCGAAGTTAATTCATCGTGTGCATTGGATATGAACAGTGGAACGAACTTCCAACAAGAATTGGCAGGATGTCGTGATGCAAAGGATGGCGATGAACTTCCGCGCCTCTTGCATGGGGGGCACCTGGATTTTGCGCCCCCGAGATAGACTATTTCATCATAGGGTTACATTGATAGGTCGGGAGCCTAGATCAGCTTATGCGCCATGAAGTATAAGAGTGATTACGGGGTATATGTTCCCAACCCCTTCTGCCCTGAAACCTAGAGCATTTTCGATTCGCACTTCGTCTCGTCTCGTCTCGTCCGACAGTTCATTCACTCACTGTATCACATTGCAACAAATTCCCTACCGGAAACCCCTGTTAGAGAACTTTCAGAAGCATAATCATGCGTGTTTTCTCTGCCTTGAGCAGCCTTCTCTTGGCTGGAGTTGCCTTAGCTCAGAGCTCCTCCAGCTGCTCGCCCAAGTCCTCTGATGTCCAGACCGTTCAATTCGCCTGGGCCCTCCAGTATCTGACTGAGAGGTTCTGGTCAGCTCAGGCCCTTAATCAGACTTTCCTCAGCGGTGCCCCCAACGCCTCCAATGCCAACTACGATGCCAACTTCAAGGGCATCACAAGACAGAACCGCTTGGGCGTTCGTGCCGTGCAGCAGCTTGGCAGCCAAGTCTCCGGATTCAGCGCTCCTCGTTGCAACTTCAGCATACCTGCGGCCCAGGACGCCAAGACCTTCACCAAGAACGCTCTGACGCTCGAGCAGACTGTCGCCGGCGCCCTCGTCGGCTTGTCTGCCTACACCCAGGCTCCTCAGGTCTCTTTCCTCCTAGCCCGTCTGGCTGCCCAGCACAGCGCCCATGCCGCCTACATTGGTAACGAGCAGAACTCCACCTACTTCCCCTCGAACAGCAGCTCTCTGTTCCCCGCCTACACGCCCGACCAGGTCCTCAAGACCGGGAATCAGACTGGGCAGTTGGGCACCTACCTTAAGAACTGCGTGTCCGCTCCCACGGGCCCTTGCGGGCAGAAGGTTAGCATCGGACCTCTCGTCGCCTCCCTCAACTCCACTGGGGCTGGTGGCGGTGGTGCTGGAGGAGCTTCCGGCTCTGCCTCTCCTTCCGGCTCTGCGACTCCTTCCAGCTCCGTTGCGTCCGCATCTCCTACTACATCCGCTACCGCTAGACACAGGAAGTACTACTGAGTTGCCTGACCAGCCTAGGATATTGTCCGGTCAAGTCAACAAGGATACAAAGTTCCGATAGAGATATACTCTAGAGGATAATACCTGGACATGGTGAAAAGATTGAGATTAATGCTCCGCAATTCGTGTACCAACTGGTTTCTGTAATCAATTAATGTATCTCCCAATATGGGCTAATGCGATGCGATAAGTTTGAATATTGCAATCGATGATTTATATGATGGACCCCTTTCCAGATACTGGCTACTCCGGTATATCTTCCGGTCCTAAATGACTAGTATACGATTTCTTCTACAGTCCAGCAAATTTGTGGAAATAATGGCACTAGAAATCGTGAATTCCTTCCGCCTATTCGTAAGATTATGGGGGAACTAAAATTGCTCCTACTGTATAAAAGCTAATTGGACAGTAAGCAGCGCAGTTGCTTGAACATTCTTAGGGTTTGCTTGTAAAATTATTATCACGAGCTGCAGGCTCTTCCTCTCCGTCACTATTTTCCCCGACAGTCTCATTACCCACAACACCACTAGCGCTGTGAAAGTTATTACCACTCGGAATCCCACAAGTAGGACAGGGACTGGGTGTTGGCAAGTACTATCCTGCTTCAACCCTCGATTTTATGTATGTAGATTTACTCTGTTAGTAGCTGGTTATTTTCGCTGGACTGGGGTGGGTGAGAAGGTACTATCTTATTTCTGCAGGGGAGTCGTTCGATTCAGGCATGTAGATGGAAACAAAAAGAGCGGAAGAACGCTTCAAGATCGAAGCACTATCTATTGTCGATGTCTGCTTCTATACTCATCTGCTTCCTTTACTGATGAACTAGCTGAGGTTCCTATTGAGGTTGTGTCCGTATTGTGCTTGACCACGTCTTGTTTGACACCTGATTGCAAGTTTCATCTAGGTCATCTCTTCATATCCGTATCGGAGATTAAGTGAGCCCCAAATAATAGCGGTTTCAGCAGCTGAAGGTATTAGAATACCGGCAGCTATAAGCTGATAGATCGTCTGATGGTTAATACTCAATTTGGCAGATACGTCATATCCCCCTGTAGGAACTGTTAATACCCCCCTGCCAAGGTGCCTCAATGGGCGGGATTTTCTTCCTCTAGTAATGCTTTTATATAACGAATTTGTCTTCGTATGCATAGCGAAACGAACTCGCTCAGACCTAGCATCCCGGCCCCCTTACTCCCGGTGCAGGCTTCTTACTCATAGGTAACTTATTATCAATGCATGTGCAGTCCGTAATTTGCAATTAGTTTTAGCACCCTCCTGCCTTATGCAAATAAAGCTCGCTCTCGCGTTCATCTGTTATCGTGTGTCGTTCCGAGAAAGAGTACACAAACAGACGCATCCTCTGAGAATAGAGGGCTTTACATATGTCTCTCCGAAGAGGGTTGTAGGGTGCAGGAAACGACCAGGGGGGGGAAATCCAGGCTGGGGCAGTTGAGAGCGTAGTCTGGAGCGTTGTTTGCGAGCGATTGAATGAGATGTGTAAATCAAGATTGAAAGTCCTTCCACCCAATAATGAAGTCGAAAGTCTCAGAGTAGGAGTCGGGACTGCAATCCTGTTACATGGCCCAGAATCGTAATCTGCGATGTAAAGAATTCTGTCTTCTTCGGGGTCCAATGCGAGATTTGTCCTAGCGGGTCTTGGAAAATAATGATAATGCAGGATTCGATACAACGACTCGAGCCTCCCTGGTCATCATCCATGAAGAAGTCAAACTCTGTGCCCGTGTAATTGCTTGGTCCGCAGAGAGAGTTCAGCATATGGCTCTGGTATTCCTCCCATTACCCAGGTCTTCCATTCTTGTATCATACACAAAGTGCGGTTCTCTAGGCTTCGAAATTCTTTGCTGTGGGGTGATTTCCATTCTAAGAACTACACTGTCTGGGCCATGGTTTTGGATTGGGCGCTTTCGTTTGTAGTTGAGGAAATGGCCATATTGTTGGAGCCCTAGTCGGATACGTATAAGGCCATTCCCACATTCCTATAAAAGCCAAGACATGTAGTATAAAGACCTATGACCTGGGTTTGATTTAAGATAGCATAGTCCTGCTCTTTCTGATCTTCATCCAAGTTCTACCCACCTTTAATCTTGGACAAGGGCGAGAATGGGGTATGTGAAGGGAGATAGATGCTGGATATTGATGAGATTCTGTAAATGGTGTTTGAGAATGAGTTATTCGTCTGGGTATATGTAATGACCGTAGATTTCGTTAACTTTTAAATCATTCATTACTATTATCACATTCATGAGTATAATGTGAATGCCCACCGACATATTCAACGAGCTAGTATAGAGTGTTCACTTACAATGCTAATAGGGTTACGGCCTTGCATTTCGACTTACTATAGCCAGCTACTCCTTATATACCAAGTATTAATTCTCCTGGAATTGTGGAAGTCACTATTCACTCTCAGCTAGTGGTCATAGCCGAAGTAACCACTCTTAGCTATGATTTTCGACGTTACCTTCCTATGATGCATTCGCCAGCGGAAGTACTGGACATCACCATGGATTGGTGTGTAGAAGACACCCAAAATGTGTCTAATGATCTCGTAGCCAATTACCATCCGATCGATTGATAAATCTTTATGTAAGTTGGATTATTCTTGCTTTTGCGAGGATGGACGGTTTAGGCAATTGCTGCCAGAGGATAAGGTTCACAAGTGGCATTATTTAATTTCTGATGTCGAGATTATCTAATCGTTTGTCTGTTTTCAATCCTTTATCAGGAGATTGGGACAAGCGCGGGTAAGTCGGCTACAGCACGGATATTCCTGGATTGATAAGCTGGAAGAAGCAAATGTGTACTAGTGAAGAGGCTATTCACTAGCTATGTGTGTAGTCTGTGTAATTGTTTGTATACTGTGGTCTCGACTGGGAAATTGGGCCTGATGGAGAAGTCCCACGGAAATGTCGTCATAGAGGGATAAGACTAAAATGGATCTTGAACGACTTCAAAAGCACTACCAACACTCCGCAGTGATGTCAGATAACCACTGGATAAACTAAGATGTTCAAGTTCAATCAATTAAAATAGCTCCACCGTTCACAATGGTAGATAAACAATGGCATCATGCTATATAAAATCCACACAAGTCTATCATGCAAAGCAACAAAGCCCGACCGCGATTTTGAGTACTCAATAGCAAAAATACAACCCGTTCCGCTTTTTGGAAGAAAAAAACTTACCCAGAAACAACGCTTCTTCAAATCAAAAATATCGTCGTAATGCAGCTCACCGCAGTGAGAGAGAATGGAATGCAAGTAAAGCTCGAGATACCACCCAGAAGTCAAGCACACCGGTCTATACCAAATCCAGAAAAAAAGAGAAGAGTCCCGTATATCATGCGCGCGTATGAAAAGAGCAAAATGGTCACAAAACAGAAGAAGTATACACTTCTCGGGGTATTTAAGTGAGAGTGTAGCCACCGTCAACACGGATGTCAGCACCGGTGATGTACTTGGCGGCGTCACTGAGGAGGAAGGTAACGGGACCCATCAGATCCTCGGGGGTACCCATCTTGCCGACGGGAATGAGGGAGATCCACTTGTCTCTCAATTCTGGGTTCTCATCCAAGATCTTGCGGGTACTGCACGGAAAGAACATTATTAGCAATTGTTTGAATGTATTGACCATATGGTTTCACATACAGAGCAGTGAGCATGTATCCAGGGCTGATACAGTTGACACGGATATCGTGGCCGGCCCACTCGACAGCGAACGATGCGGCGAGCTGACGAACGGCAGCCTTGGCCGCGTTGTAAGGAGCCTGGGGCTGGGGCACATTGACGATAGCACCAGACATGCTACCAATCATGACAATGCTGCCGGGGACCTTGCGCTCCATGAGGTGCTTAGCAACACCGGTAGCAAAGAGGTAGGTTCCGTCAACGTTGACACCCCAAAGTTTCTGCAGGCGGTCGTGAGGGTAGGAGATGGCATCGAAGTTCTCGGTGAATCCGGCGGAGGTCACCAAGTTGTCAATTTTGCCATGCTTGGAGATAATCTCGGACAGGGCTTCGTTCACGGAGGTAGGGTCGGAAACATCGGCGTAGTGAGCGGTAACATTAGGCATTCTAAATCGCAGCAGTTAGCATTTGGTATTTTCAATGAACGTCAATGATTAGTGTCTTACTGTTCTAAGCCTGGGTTCTCCTTCCGGAACTGCTCCACCAGCTTCTGTGCTTGCTCCTCAGCTTCCACCTCTGTGGAAATGTTAGCAAATGCTGTACGAAGCCAATTGCGTCGTAATTCGCGAAAACATACTGTTAAGATCGACAATTGCGAGATCAGAGCCCGATGCAACGATCGACTGAGCCATGACCAAACCCAAACCACGAGCACCTCCGGTAACAACGGTGACCTTGTTCTCTAGAGAAAACTGTGCAAGGGTACGCTTGAAGTGCATACCTCCCCGGCCCTGAACGACAGGACTGCGAGGCATATGCTCATCATCGGGGTATTCAATCTGCAGACTCTCGTCGACACGAGCGAATCGACCCTCGGCGTCAACTGTGCCCTCAGGAGCTTTGGTGGTTGCGGTCAAGAAGGGGTCCTTCTTCGCCTTTTCAGCCTCATCATTGGCACGGGGAACCGTGGAGGAGAGGCCGCGGAAGAAAGTGTTGGCCACCGCTGGCCGTGAGGCTGCTGTTACGCGTGTGTTTATGTTCAGAGCCTTAACGGCTTGACGAGCGGCCGGGGACCGAAACATTGTGTAGAATTGAGCGAGAGGTAGCTAGAAAATAGTTGTAGGTGCGGTGTATAGGGGATTGGGGGATGGTCGGTCAAGAGAAGGATATAGTTGGCACGAAGGAAGGATAGATGAAGGAGAAAGGAGTCTCCGACGGAGAGCTGGAAAGTAGGAGTATATGTATTTCTAGCTAGAAGACCTGTACACAAACAATGATGGGAGGAAAGAAAAATCTGATGGGTAGTCGCCTCTTTTACAGTTAAAAGGAGGACTAAAACTGGAGCAGTCAAGGATTGATTTCGCGCAAAGGTGTCCACAAGCGGCGAAGGTGAAGAAGGAATTTAGAAAAATAGAAAAATTCAAAATCAAAAAAATTAAAGCGAATAAAATAAAAATGGCAAGCCTTGAGTGGTCAAAGGAGCCTTGGGGAATGTAAGTGACTTACTCGATCAAGGGAAAGAGGAACAATTGCGGTGACCGACCGCCAACCTGTCGGACCATAATGGCTGCAAGCGTGGCCACATTGACTGGTTCTGGGGACTGAATTGTACCTTGTGGCAGGAATTTCCACCCCCATTGACTCCTGACCCATCCGTACTTTTTTTCATTATTTCATTATTCTTATTTTCATCATCCTCTTGTTTCCAAAATAGAGACAAGCGAGTGATGTCAGGCAGTGATGATTCCTTGGGCCAGGCCCCAACCGCCATGCAGCGATCTGACTAGGATCTGCTATTTAGGGCTCCACTCCGCCCCCATCGCCGCTTTGCTCTTTTTTTTTTTTGCCTCCCGCGGACTTCCGCGTGACTCTAATACCTCTCACACTACAAGAGAAGTTTCACCGACGATCTCAATGCCGGTTTCCCACTAGTGTGCTTCCAAGGATTTCTGGAGTCATTGACCAGGTATTCCTCTTCCACTATTTTCTTCTTACCCGATGTATTATTCCGCTTTTGCCATCGTCTTATCTTATTGTTTTGCTTTTCCTTGTTCTTTTTCCATGATTATTCGATGACGCTCTGGCTCCAATTTCCAACGGCCCCATATCGAACAGAATCCTTATTCATGACTCCAAAGAAAAAGCAGTGGAGCATACCATGCAAACCACCTGCAATAAAGCAGACCTCCAAAGTTCAATCCCAAGCTGATCTGATCTATATCAAACCATATTGCCAACACAATCATTCCATTGGCCAATTCAATCTCAACCCGACAGATATAGCAAGCAAGGCAAAAAATAAAAAAATAAAATTCTTATTGTCACACGCCCGTTTTTTTAAGCTCTGACAAACAACCCCGCACATCATGCATGGGTTCCAGAACTGCATGTACGGCGGCGTACTTTGTCATGGACATATCAAAATCGTAATCTTTTCTCAGACAATCTAATTAGTTGACGACGTACAAGTAACTCTTAGTAAAACATCTACAGATGAGAGAGAGTCAATAACAGCGTCAGATCTCCATAGGCCTGAGCCCACTTGCATTGGATCATCGTTTTCCCCACGATTTTCTTTGTCATTTTTGCCACCCACCTCATGGTAAATGAACCGCTTTGTCCTTACTGACCCCGGACAGGCCCCTACCTGAGTAGTATGTAGTCAATTGAGACGTACGAGACAATTTCCACATTTTCGGATGGGACTTTGGTTGATATCCACCCCGGGCAAAATATTAGGTACGTAGATGGGGGTTAGTGCTCATTTCCTTCCCTTTTTTTTTTAATTCCTTCTCGAAAAGAAAAAAGGAAAAAAGAGAACAGCTGGTCATCCCGTGGAAGTGGTGAGTGGGGCAAATACTAACACAGATGGGGCCAACTGTAATCCTGGACCGAGATTTGGGATCCATCCCGAAGAAAGGTTCTTCTTCACTCCTATTGGGGTGATAGCTAGGTTCCTTAGGTTCAACCCTGTCAACCTCCGTCCCGACCCCCCCACCCCCCATCCAACAGTTACGATTCCCCACTGCGAGATTGTGGGCCTGACAGGGGAAGGCCTATCCTGGGGCCCTGCGCCTATTTTTGTCATCGTTCTTTTATGGCTGTTGTTGTTTTTGCCCACCATTGTTCCACGACGGCGGGATTTCGATCCTTATGCTTCTCTCTGTACGACACATCAATTAGACTACCGAAATTTTGCTGGTCATGTGCCCGTGGATTTTGTCCACATGACAGCGCCTCCAAATTAAAGCTCTGCTGCACGATCTCAATAACATCACTGGTGTTCAAAATCTTTACCCCAAGAGAGAAATTGGGGGAAGTCTCCATAGTTGATTATGTTAACATTTACATGATATCCACAGGTCTCCATCCGTGGGATGAACGGTCTGCGCCTAAAGCATTGCATTGCACCATCCTGCCGGAATACCGACCGCTTTAACTCTCTTCTCCTCTCGAAAAAAATTCTAACCGTGCCATACTCTCTCAAAGTGACGCCTGCTGGTAGGTTTGCCGACCGTGTGAGTCTTTTAGTTCTCACCGCCCTCTTCCGCAAATTCTACGAGGGGAGTGCCGCTTTTACATTGGTCCTGCAAGGTACATGTGAGTTAGCCCGGGAAATCTGAATCAATGAATGGGTGGGAGAATTTCGAAGGCTGGAGGAAAGGCAGTGGAAGCTTGACAGCCCGTCCGTGCATGAAACCCGGCTTTCCCAAACAAGCCTCAAGGGACAGGGAAGCGCCCAGCCGTTCCGGACAGACCCCAGAGCCTAGCCGCCGACTCGGCTAAGAGTCGAATGGGAAAAAGGGGAATCAGGGACTGGGAAGGGCGCCCACACCGGGCCGAATCCATGGTCACAATACAAATAGTCACACCAATAGCTCAAAAGGTTGATAAATAGCCGGGCAATGATGCAGGGGGATGGATGGGTCTGTCCGCGTGACTTACTCCTTTTTGATGGACCACTCGAGAAATCCTTCCCTTTTGCGGGCTGCGGATGACCGTTTCCATTTTCATACTCTCAATAACCACCAGGGGCTGGTCTTTTTCCACCACGTCGCCCGCCTGAACTTCCACGCGCAGCACTTTGCACGGCATCGGCGCTAGAACGCTGTTGGTCACGTCCTTCATACCTAATGCTTTATCCATCCATTTGGCCCGTGGTATCGTCAATCGGTACTGTGTCCCTTTCTGGAACACAATGACTGAATCACCATCTTGGATGACGGTGGTATCTAGCCGCGTGTGCGGAAAGAAAGAGGTGATGACTTGGGAATCGGGGTTCCTGTGGCTGACGACCTGCTCAAAAGCACGCCCATCGACGCCCACATTAAATGTCTTGTCGCCAGTTTGCTGGACACTAACATCAAACTTAGTGCCGTCCCTGGCTCCAGGTGTTAGATCTGCAAAGGTCATCTGCCGTAATTGATAGCTTGAACTGAACCCTACAGCTGAGCCTTCAAAGTCTGCCTGTTTTCGAGCCGTTGGGTGAGAATCGTGGTGCAGACAAGCTAATGCCACTTGTGCGAGCACCTCTGGTTCGATTGCCTCTCTGGTGAATAGTTCCTCGCGGTGCTTTTCTATATACCCGGTTTCCACTTCTCCATTGATGAAATCAGGACTCTTGCAAACAGTCTTGAGGAACTCGATATTTGTAATTGGCCCTGCGATCTCATACTCCTCTAACGCAGCGGCGAGCTTGCGAATGGCCTCTTGCCGCGTACTACCTCTCACAATTAACTTGGCGATCATGGGATCGTAATGAGCTGAGACTTCATCGCCGGCGACAAAACCTGCATCGATTCTGATGTCTTCTGTGGGTGTAGGAGTGCGAACGTGCAGCAGCGTACCAGAATCGGGTATGAATCCCTGATCCGGGTTCTCTGCGTAGATTCTAGCTTCAATGGCATGTCCGCGGCTCGCCATATAGGTTTCTACTTCCTCTTGCGTCAATGGAAGTTTAGCGCCTTCGGCTACCTTAAGTTGCCAGTAGACCAGATCCTGACCAGTGACCATCTCAGTCACGGGATGTTCAACTTGGAGCCTGGTGTTCATTTCCATGAAAAAGAATTCTCCAGTATCATTGTCAAAGATAAACTCGACGGTACCAGCACCTTCATAGCCTACGGCCTCGGCAGCCGCTCGTGCCTTTGCCCAGATATCTTTCCTCGTGGCGTCAGGTAGGTGAGGAGCTGGTGATTCTTCCAAAATCTTTTGGTGCCGTCTTTGTATGCTGCAGTCTCTCTCTCCCAAGGCAACGGAATTTCCAAGCTTGTCTGCAAAGACTTGGACTTCGATGTGCCTTGGGGTGGTGATGTACTTCTCGACCAAAACATGATCGTCTCCGAACGAGTTCATAGCCTCTGACTTCGCAGATTGTAGCTGGTCTTGGAACTCAGACTTCGAATGGGCTATACGCATTCCCTTGCCGCCACCTCCTTTTATTGCTTTAATGAGCACGGGGTATTTGATTTTGTCGGCTTCAGCTTCGAGGAAGTTGACATCCTGGTTCTCACCGTGGTAACCAGGAACGCACGGTACTCCGGCTGCCGTCATGATTTTCTTAGACTGGCTTCATATGCTGTTAGTACGTCGCAATGCGGAGAATAACCCGAGACGCGGGCTTACCTCTTATCTCCCATGTCTTCAATAGCTTTCCAAGGAGGGCCAATGAAGACTAGCCCAGCTTCCGTGCATTTTCGCGCAAATTCGGAGTTCTCACTTAGCTAGAGGTAAATAAGCACACTGATGGCCGTCGTTTCGCGAATGAAGAGGGGGAAGCCATACAAAACCGTAGCCGGGGTGTATCCCTTGGCACCCCTCTCGCTTTGCAATCTCAATGATACGGTCACCATCCAGGTAGGCCGACACTGAACCCAGATTAAACGCAAACGGGGAGCTCAGGGCATGCTGAGCTCGGCTATCGGGATCTGTATATAATGTAGTTACTCGGATGCCATGTTGAGCAGCGGTACGTCCGACTCGTCTATGTTGACGGCATGGTCAGCAGTAGAAACAGCGGACAGCATTACTACAAACATACAAAGCAATTTCTCCTCTATTTGCGATGAGAATTGAATCCAAGGAGTTCTGTGTTTGCGGAGTACTTGACGACACCGTGGAAGCAGCTCTTCCTGCGCGCTGAGCGGCCGTCGGCCTCAGACGGGAAGCAGTGCGGAGAAAGGATGAGAGTGGCATTGTAAAGAATACGGTTCAATAGGGTCACAGGATTGACTCAATACCGCACAGAGTATGGGAGGGAGGTAGCATGTTCCAGCTAAGACGACAAAGCTCTCGGAAATTTACGAAGAGGTTTAAAAGAAAGAGTTGGCAGCTCGAGTTCATGTATGTTGTACTTCGCACACAGCCGACATTCCCCCCGACAACCCTTGAGCCGACGCAAAGCGAAGCTGCGGGGAAACTGTGCCGCACGTGATCATGATCTGAGATCCACTTCTTCAGGCTAGTTTAATCGCTTTTTTTTCATCGCCGAAAGAACGCGATCAGCAAATTCTCCCCCGACGTCACCGGTGACTTGCAACTTCCAGATCCGATTCGGTCTTGCCATTGTTGGCGCTTACTCTCTTTGTGCTTCCGTAATATTGCATCTTTTGTGATACGCATCAGTTTGCCTATTTTTTCTCCGTCTCATCTCATTTTTCCCATTATCATTATCCCCGGTGTTCTTCGTGACTCACTCCCCGATACCCCATTATGTCCGACGACGAAGACTACTATGATGAATACGACGAAGACATCTTCTGGATCGAGGAACCAGACCCCGAAATAGCCGTCAGTCTCCAGCATCACCTCACCAACACAAACAATCTTTGAACTAACCATGACACCCAACAGGACGACCTTGCCGCAACCGCAAACAACGATGCAATTCTCTGGGAAGACCCCTCCCTAGAAGTCGAAGAATACTTCAGCGACTGGGACGACCAATCGGACGATTACTACGACGAAGACCCAACGGTTATCCGCCGCCAACGCGCAATGGGCCTCTGGCCGAACAAGCAACACAACATCAAAAACACCACCCCCCACCACCACAATCACCACCTTATCCAACCCAAAGAAACACCCATTCACAAACTCCCCAACGGAACCATAGCCATCCCGCCCTCGTTCGCTGGCACGGTCTGGAAAACGGCAACGGACGACACCCCGCCCCGCAAACTGTATGAACCGGGCGACGGCGAGAAAGTGGCTTTACTGAAGAATTGGCGTGAGGTGTTCCGGTCGTCGTATCCTGGTGTTGGCAGGTTGCGGATGATAAGGAAGGTTGGTGGGGCTTCAGATATGGGGCTACCGAGGGGCGCGAGGAAGGTGGATGCTGCCGTTAGCTCTGATGAAACGTCAGCAGCGTCTTCGTTGGAGAATCTGAGGGAGACGGATGGTGGAGGGTCTGATGTGTCGAAGAATACGACACCTGGGGAGGAGGAGCTTGAGCCGCTGGTGCATTCGCGGAGGGTGGTTAAGAGGGCGGCGGATTTGCCGGTTAATTCGAAGATGCTGGAGCGTGAATATCCTGTTGAGGGGTATGAGTCGTACGACGATCCGATGGGGATGGTTACGGAGGAGTCTGAAGTGCCGGCTACGGTAACGGAGGTGCGGCACTCTAGTCCAAAGAAAACGAATTCTGCGGCGCAGCCTGGTAGGACTAGGAAACGTAAGGCGGAGGATATTTCGAAACCGAGATCGAAGAGGGTCGCTTCGAAGAAAGTGGGTGAGACTGCGGAGCAGGCTCCAGCATCATCAGGTCCTGTCCGGCGATCTACAAGAAACAAAGCCAAGTAATGGACGGAAATGGCCATGAAGATATTTCTATCCTTTTGTGTATTTATCTCCCCTTGAATTCTAAAACGCAAATACAACAGATGCCAGCTAGATGCCACGACAGATATGGGTAATGAACAGAACACAGACATGAATACAGAGATTTATGCGTACTCCTTGTTGAATGCCCGGCCGATAACCATCCGTCTAATCTCGCTAGTTCCAGCCCCAATCTCATACAGCTTCGCATCACGAAGTAACCGCCCCGCAGGGATCTCATTGATGTACCCATTTCCACCCATAAGCTGGATAGCATCAAGCGCACACTCCGTCGCTCGCTCCGCCGCATAAAGAATAGCACCAGCGCAGTCCTGCGTCCGGATGCTCACCTCAGCTAAGGAAGCGGAGTTGTCGACATGTCGTGCCGTGGCATATGTGTAGGCCCGCGATGCCTGGAGCTTCGTATACATATCTGCCAGCTTGCCCTGGATTAATTGATTATGGGCAATGGGAGTTCCGAATTGCTTGCGGACATGGGTATAAGGAAGGACAAGGTCGAGGGCGGCTTGCATAATGCTAGATATCGTACATCACCGTAAGCCCACATATTCTTTCTTGACCGTGAAAAGACATAATTAGAACTTACCCCAGAGGACCAGCACTGAGAACGAGGCGTTCCAAATCAAGACCTTCCATCAAGACTCTGACGCCGCGATTTACTTCACCGAGTACATTCTCCCTGGGAACGAACACATCCTCGAAGATAAGCTCTCCGGTGTTTGAGCCTCGCATCCCGAGTTTGTCGAGTTTCCGGGCGCATGAAAAGCCCTTGAATGTCTTTTCTACGACGAATGCGGTAACTCCTTTTGAGCCCTTCTCGGGCTCGGTTTTGGCATAGACCACGATGAAATCTGCGTCTGGGCCCTAAGTGAAATAGACACGTGAGTCATATGTATGGAAGGGATTCGTGGAGCTGAGAGTAGCTCACGTTTGTAATCCACATCTTTGTTCCGTTCAACAGATAGCCGCCGTCAACCGCCTTAGCCGTGGTTTTCATACTGACAACGTCAGAGCCTGCGGAGTGCTCCGACATTGCTAGAGCACCAATCTTATCACCGGACAGGAGGCCGGGGAGGAAACGCTCTTTCTGCTCGGGTGAGCCATTCAAGGAGAGCTGGTTGACGCAAAGCTGGGAGTGCGCAGCATAGGACAATGCTATGCTGCCTGTAAACCCCAAGGGTAGACTAGTCAGAAAGAGCACAACGTTCATGCCTTGGGGAAAAGGAATAGAAAATAATAATACCTGATGCACGACTGAGCTCCTCCATGACTATACAGTGCGCCTGGTAGCCCATTGCGAGCCCGCCATACTCTTCATTGGCTGTGACACCGAGGAACCTGACAATTGAATTAGAATCACTTCTGTGTATAATGTTCCAATAGAGAGGTTCAATATTACCCAGCGTCGCCCAGTTTCTTCCACATTTCTGCTGGGAATTCGTTTTGTGCGTCTGTCTGTGCGGCTACTTCCTCGGGAATCTCACGCCCTTAATTGGACTTGTTATTAGTTTACAGCACACATGTTTGCTTGAAGAAAGATGACTAACTGGTAAATTCCTGGACACGTTCTCGTAACTCGAGGAGATCGTCTTCCGTGGGAGGAACGAAGCCCTTCGGGTGTTTTGTCGCGAATGTTCGTGATGCGGGGATCTGTATGAGGGGTTTCCTGATTGATCCCAGAGATCTGGAGGAACTGCGGAAAAGGAACGGGAGACGGGATGCTGCAGCCATTGTGAAGGGTATCTCTGCGCAGTAGACTTACAAAGTCAAAGATACGAAACGGATGAGGAAGAAAATAGGAACGACGAAGCCGAGGAAAAGTGTGTTGTAACATGAACGCAGGAGTACATACGAAATGCGGAGTCCGATGCCAGCCGCGGCTAAACGCGGCAATCCTCGCTGTTGCTTTCCGCAACTCAATCCGGGGTCACATTCCCCCACAATTTGTATTCGCGTCGTCTACTTCTCCTTCGTCGGCAAAGACTGACTACCAGACTGTTCTCATAAAGCCCTGGGCAAGACCATGAGATAGCAATCTCGTTGTAGCGCGGTGCTTTTTCGTCCTCAGCTCTACCTAGATTATCCCCGCAATGCGCGCACCGTCTCCGCTCCTGCGGAGCTTGAGCTCCAGAACATCACTATCACTGCCTTACCCGCGACGACTTCTCACACCTCGCTTTCCCACAGCTTTTTCCGCCAAGCCATCTCTCAGATCGGTTGCGAGCTACACGCATCCGCATCATGCGTCGGCCATATCGGCCCTTCCCACTGCGGTGGACACGTCCTCGCCTGATTTCAAGGAGAACGCCCAGCAGATGCAGGAGGTCGTAGATCGCATGGCCAACCTACACACCACCATTTCACAAGGAGGGCCGCAAAAAGCGAAGGATAAGCACGTTGCTCGAGGGAAAATGCTCCCTCGAGATCGGGTGACAGCCCTGATCGACCCTGGCACGTCGTTCCTGGAGCTTTCCGCACTGGCCGGCCACGAAGTGTATCCCGGCGAAGATGTCCCCGCCGGCGGCATCATCACCGGAATCGGTACAGTCGAGGGCGTGACATGTATGATCGTGGCCAACGACAGCACCGTCAAGGGAGGCACGTACTATCCCATCACCGTGAAAAAGCACCTGCGGGCGCAAGCAATCGCCCAAGAGAACAAACTCCCATGCCTCTACCTCGTGGACTCCGGCGGTGCGAACCTCCCGCACCAAGCCGATGTCTTCCCTGACAAGGAGCACTTCGGCCGCATCTTCTTCAACCAAGCTAGAATGAGCTCCATGGGCATCCCCCAGATCTCCGTGGTCATGGGCCCCTGCACCGCAGGAGGCGCCTACGTCCCAGCAATGAGCGACGAAACCATCATCGTCGAGAAACAAGGAACCATCTTTCTAGCCGGCCCCCCTCTTGTCAAAGCAGCCACAGGCGAGGAAGTTTCAGCCGAGGACCTAGGCGGCGGCTACCTCCACAGCACCATCTCCGGCGTAACAGACTACCTCGCCGTAGACGATGCCCACGCCCTCGTTCTAGCCCGCCGCTCCGTCGCTAACCTAAACTATCCCAAAACCACCGTCCCCCTCCAAACAGACAGCGAATCCATCAAAGAACCCCTCTACGACCCCACCGAACTAAACGGCATAGTAGGAACTAACCTCCGGCGCCAAATCCCCGTCCACGAAGTCATCGCCCGCATCGTCGACGGCAGCGAATTCGCCGAGTTCAAACGCGACTACGGCACCACCCTCGTCACCGGCTTCGCCCGCATCTACGGCCACCAGGTCGGCATCGTCGCCAACAACGGTATCCTGTTCTCTGAGTCCTCGCTGAAAGGAGCCCACTTCATCGAGCTCTGCGCCCAGCGCAACATACCCCTCCTCTTCCTCCAGAATATCTCGGGCTTCATGGTCGGCGCCGACGCAGAAAAAGGCGGTATCGCTAAGAACGGCGCAAAGCTGGTTACTGCCGTCGCTTGCGCCGATGTCCCCAAGTTCACCGTCGTGTTCGGCTCCAGTGCCGGTGCTGGCAATTATGGCATGTGGTAAGTCACATTCACCCAACTCCTTCACTAGGATGCCCTAAGCGAGATACAAACATAAAACTAATCTATACCCAGCGGCCGCGCCTACTCCCCCCGTCTCTTGTTCATGTGGCCCAATGCTAAAATCGGCGTCATGGGCTCCGAGCAGCTTTCCTCTGTCATGGAAGCAGTCGGCCGTACCGCTGACCCAGCACTGAAGGACCGCATCGACCGTGAATCGGAAGCAATTTTCTCGTCCGCGCGGTTATGGGATGATGGTGTTATTCCACCTGCGCAGACGAGACGGGTTCTTGGGTTGAGTTTGGCAGCTTCGTTGGGTGGGAAAGTGGATAAGGATGTGCGGACGAAGTTTGGTGTTTTCCGGATGTAATTGTTGGACTTGGAAATCTATAGGAAAGCAGTTGTCTATCTGGCAGTGTGTAGCATTTATATATAGAGGTTGTTCCGGATTGAAGATCGTTTGTTGTTGCGTAAGCTTTTCGTAGATTTTGGTAACTGATAATTGTTGACGGGGGTACGATACCTCAATTGAGGAAAGGAAGGAAAAGAAAGGCATAACAGAAACATAACATTCTAATAATCTACTCTGCATTGAACAGGTTACCAATCTCATCAAAAGAAAGCGGGAAGGGGGGAGGAAAACCACGAATGATAGATAACAGGTCCAACAAGGTGGAAAGAAAAGATGAAAAAACCATTCGTCACTGTTTCCTTGCATCGCGAGAGTATTGCTTTTTTACACTCCAATACCTGACACCGGCGTTGACAGCATATCCATTTAGCAAGGGTGATTGATCGATCTATACGAACAGGACGGGTATGGACCAATAAATTGGTGTGGAGAAGAAAAGGACACCAGGAATACAACTTTTTCCCCCTTCTCCTCAACATAAAATAACAGGTCAAAGACGTATCAACAGGAGCTAATATAGAAATAATGGTTATGAGCCGACGTATATCTATCATTGGATGGGCGCTTGATATGGGTTGAAAACATTAGGTCTGGTAATGGCGATTGAAGATATGTATGTGCAGAGATAAAGATGAGAAAGAATATTGAGCGTGGGGGGCAAGACAAGCGTAAAAATGAGACATTGAGGGGGTTTGATCGAACAAGATGAGACGAGTTGTTTGTTGCCTGCATCATCATCATAGTCTCCTTCATTTAACATTCGTTAATTTATAGAATCACACAGGGTCCTTTCCGTTTGTTCTGTCGTCGTCGTTCCCGCTTTCGTTCGGGCTTATTCGTGTTTTCCCGCTTACGCTCCGGTTCGTCGCGTCCCTTGGAGCTGCCTTGCAGGTCTTTGCGGATGATCTGTCGGCAGAGGTCGATGAAGACCTCGTTGACGTTGGCTCGTCGGCGAGCTGATGTCTCATAATAAGGGGCGTTGCCCCAGCTCTGGGAAAGGGCGAAGGCCCGAGCACGGGGCACCGCGCGGTCTTCTTCCAGGTCGGATTTATTGCCCACGATGACAATGGGGACTTTCTCGTCATCTTTGATGCGGGTAATTTGTTCTCGTAGTTCGGACAGCTCGTTCAACGAGGACATGCTGGTAATGGAAAATACAAGGAGAAACCCTTGGCCCTGTTTCATGTACAGTTCTCTGGGAAGTCAGGGTTAGCATGCGGGTCTGAGAAGGAGTGAGTGGTTATGTGTCAGTCGTATAGCCGTCGTAGTGGATCCCCGTGGACTGAGAGTGGGACGGATTTTTTGATTACCTCATGGCAGCTAAGAGATATTGTTAATGAAGGAACGGGGCAGTCTCGCGCAAGAAAGACTTACTGAATTGTTCTGTTCCTGCGGTGTCAAGAATTTCTAGAATACATTGTCGCCCCTACGAGAATCAGTGGCTGAGACATTTTAAGTCGAAAATACGATCCACTTACGTCTACCTCGATCTGTTTGCGATATGAATCCTCAATCGTCGGGTCATAGCTTTCAATCCACACATTTTGGACGAATTGAGCTGCAGCGTGTAAGTAAAACTCGTCTCTCCGATAGTACGACACATAATCCAAGTCAATGGATCAGCAAGAGGATATATACCAGTAAGACAACTCTTTCCCACTCCACCTGTTGCGCACAAAATAGCAGATATCAGCGGTCAGACCCCAGGTATCTTCGGACAAAAGGTGATACCTACCAGCACCTAACACAACAATGTGATATTCCCTTCTTTAGCAAGCAAAATCATTAGCATCCGCCGCGCGCAAGAAATTTTAGACAATAAACAAGTTCCACGTAGACATACTGCGGCCGCATTGAAATTGCAATTGTGGTTCCCACTCAATTAATTATAATTGTTCGATAAAGTATGGCCCGTCAAATAGATCGGAACGATGCGATGGTCTGTTTTTCGACGAATTCCAACACGTTTCTTTATTGTAACTCCTGAATGTCCACGAAGGGTATATAATCGGCGACGAAATTCACCCAATCCGGCCCCGATCAGATGGTTAGATCAAGGGTTCACCTCGTTAGTTCGGTTCTCGTCGAAAGGTCGAAGATATTGGTACGCAATCGCGATCTCAAGTAATGGGGATGGTCTGATACTGGGTTCCCTTGGGGGCGGGGGTGGGCTGGAGGAGCAAAGGCAGGGACAACGCGATGCGTTACATCGGTCTCAATACCAATTCCGACCAATTCGCGGGGAATGGGGGGTAAATATGCAAGCTGTGGACTCGAGTCCGCCACCGAACCTGAAGCAATCGTAGAGATAGAGAGAAGGGCAAAGGGGTGGAGGAGACAAGCGCAGGAAAAACGGTTGATGTCAACAGAAATTCGGGTGGATTTCTGGAGACTAAAGACCGAACTAAAGCTAAGTCAGCGGCTGTGGGGAGACTTTCTTCTACTTTTTCTTTAAAGAGGAATTGCGAAAAGGAAAAAAAAAAAAAAAGAGGATCCGGTCGGAGGGTTCGTGTCAAAATTGGAGAAATCAATTTAAGAAATTAGGAATGTAATATTTTGTATTCATTGCCTAGCTTGTTATTTCATTCAATTGGGTGCCAGTGTGAAGTCTTGGTTCCCTTGGTTTTTCTCTTTCTTCTTTCTTTTCTTTCTTTTTTGTCTTTCCCCCTGTCAATTAACCCTCAATTCACTTCCTTCAGAAGCGGTGAGAGAAAAAAACGAGTTGAAAAATGTGCGCCAGAATTGGCACCAAACCTTAAGGCCAAAAGTCCACTTTTCAACCTGGAAAAGGATTAACTCTCGTGGCACTTTCCTCAATCGATCATTCGGCCCTATAAAGGATTAGTTGCCCTGAGAGAGTGCAATTGAACCAGAATTGGAAAAAGGAGAACAAAATACGAGTACTCTGTATAAAATAAAGTAGAAAAAACCACTGTTGAGGAAAGCAAACAATTCCATAGGAAACTAGTCAAACTATCTATAGAAACCCTTTCCCTCCTTCTCCCCGGGTAGTGAGGAAGTTGTTGAAAAGCAATAAAGCAATAAAAACACACAATAGTCATTGTGACCCTGGAACCAAGGCCATCTTGCAGATAGACACCCAATCCGGAGTTCCACCCAGGGTACCTTCTGCAGGACAAGAGGGAAAACCAATGAATTGTCCGACCATGACTCGATTTGCCAATCATTAGGTTCTCCCCAGTAAAGAGAGAGAGAGAAAAAAGTGGTGATCTGCTTTTTCGGCCATTCCAACCACCGGACAAGGGTAACACATCCTTGGCGGATGCCATTGAAGAAGACCATACATACATGCTCCGTCCAGCCAGCGCCGAAAGAAAAAAGAAAAAGCAAAAAGAGACCAGGAACATACCACTGAATCATCAATCAATCGTAGAAACCACCATCGAGTCACGTGAAAATAAATATAGCCTATGACCGTTGGAGAATAGAAGGCATTAAGTCCTAGAAAAATAGAAAAATGGAAAGGAAAGGATAAACCCTCATTGATATAACATCCCCTATTATACTCTATTTAGCCTATAGCGCCCTCCCCTTTTCAACTGCCTCCCTGTATATCCTGAAACACTCCCAATTATCTATCGGTCGCCTAATTGTGACAGCTACTTTACCTGTCACCGTTCCCAACCATCGGGTATACTGCAGAAACTTACCTTCCTTCCCACGCCATTAAGCTCATCCCAAAGCTAAGAGCCAAATCCGGTCCAAGAAATGGCCAACTCACGCTGTCAGGCACAAAACAGACCAATGGCTAGGTTCGATCTGGAGATCAAGTGATGGCCATTGGGTGCAAAAAAGTACGACGCATCACACATGTGATGGTGCTGTCGATAGGTCAAACGGAAGGCTTTTCCATCAGACAGATTCACGATATATGTAACTTGATCGTTGCGTTAGACTATCATATGATTAAGGGTGGTCTTGGGCTCTGACCAGTAGTTTAAATGATGGTCTTGACGTTAAAATCAATGTATCACATTTGACGGCCCACATTGTGTCATCGTCTCTTTTTTTTGTTTTCAGTCAGGAGTGATGAGAGATATGTGTATACCGGCGTGGACTGGTCATGACTCGATACTCGGGCATCCATGCAATACAACTAGTGATGCTACGATGATATCATGTCATGAGATACAAGAGTTGATTCTAAGTGACGTGCTGTACAGTGCACTAGCCTTAAGACAAGGTGTTCAAGCGCGAGACAAAAAATGAGACAAGAGCGCAGATGGCTAATACAAGCTATTGAACACACTATTATCGACACCTTCTAAGCCCGCCCGATATACAAACGCGCGAGTCACAGTCCATGCTATCTAATGTAGTGAACCTCTATCAACTAGACCGCAATTGCCTTCCCCGCATCCCCATTAACATGGCTGACTAGGTTCGTCACAGGGCCATCGCGCTGCGTGTTGCCGCTGTATCGCTCGAGAGCCTCGAAGACATGACTAAACACCTGTTGCTCGACATCTGCTGCCCACAAGAAATCGAGATGTTCGTACTTAGGCACAAGCTTTGCCGTGGTCCCGCGTGGCAGCTCCTTCAGCATCACGTCAATATCTACTAAACTGTCGTTGGCGCCGTACAGCAGCACAATGGGCGTTTTGATATTTTTCGTAGGGTACTTGACAGGCTTGTAGAACCGTTCATTGGCGACGATGCTGAACGGAGCGTGGACCTCGTCGTCGTAGAATTGGAAGTTTTTGTGTCGGATGATCTGGAACCAATGGACCACCGACTTGGTGCTGGAGAAGGAAAACAGGTGTAGGTATCCTGCGAGCTTCTGGCAACGGCTAATATTCCGACATTTCCAGTTGAAAAGAGCGTCAAGACAATAGTCAATAATCCGCACGAATATGGGTGGGTAGAGAACCATTTGCCACATTGTCGTCGAACTGAGGATACTGCGTCGGCCGAAAAGAAGGAACAAGAAATTGGGCGACGCCTTCATCAGTGAGTCGACAAAATGGTTTGGCAAGCCCGTGGGCGCCATGGCGGGTGCGAGAGCTACAAATACATCGACCTTCTGGTTCAGCAGAGGGTGGATGGAAAGGGTCGCAAACGCTTGAGCCGTGCCTTGCGAGAACCCGACGTATGACAGGGACGGCTGACCTGTCACATCCAAGATATAATTGATGCTGTCGGGAATATCGTGGAATGCAAATTGATCAATCGAAAAATCCCAGAATTCGTTGGACCCGGGATCAAACCGAATGGACTTTTTCGAGTACTTGTTGCCGCGATTGTTTCCAAACCACACGTCATAGCCTCTTTCCACCAATTGAAAGGGCAAGCATCGCTCTTCTTCCGACAAACACACCCAGACTTCACTGCACATCATGAGACCATGGTGGAGGAAAACCACCTTTTTCCGGATTCCCCCTTTCCCTTGATTGACACGGATGTTCTCCTCGCCTCTTCGGTAGGCTAAACGGTGGAGGCCGAGAAGGTAGCCGTCCTTGGTCTGGACGATGTGCTCTTCAGTCTCGTAACCAAACAGAGAACATATATCTACAAAGTCGGATGCTTGTGCAACGGCTGCGGCGATCCGTTCTTCTTTACTGCGCTTGCCTTCATCCTCTGGAGATATGAATACGTTGAAGAGTGTTTTCGACCGATCGTAGAAGAACTTGATGACCGTTTCAGCTGCTCGAAGTTAGTGAATGACTCGAGAACATGATCGCGACACCTCTAACTCACGAAGGCAGAATGTAATAATATGTATGACCCATTCTAACAACACTAGAACCAGAGAAGCGAGAAGAGCCAGATACTCAAACCAGAACAGCCGGCCAATCACCGGCACGCGCGCCATGATGAGTGATGTATACGAGTATTCAATGTACAGAGTAGGACATGTAGCAGATCTACCGCAAGCCCCGAGACTTGAAATCCATATTGTAAAGAAAATGCGCGCCGTCAATGAAATAAGTGAACCTTGTTCAAAGAGATTCCAAGAAAAGGGATCGCTTAAGACGTCATGCGCCGTGCGATCTTCATGTGATAGCTGCTTATATAATCCGGGGATGGCTCCATCTTTTCCTGGAGTCTAATTTTGCCCGCAAGCGTATTGAAACTGTGAGATTGGTAGGCTCTCTTTCCAGCATCGTCTGCTGAGCTCACGCAAGATGCCAAACTCTTGCCAAGGTCTCCGTAAGTATTCTAACCGCTCCCCTATTTTCATACGATCTGAAGTACCGACTACCCCCGGAGTCGCTTCCGTGACCGAGTTTCACACTCAAACCCTGGACCAAACACATTACCGGCATTTCCAATGGAACCATACTCTAACAATGCCTTAAAATAACTTACAGGAGACGCACTGGCGCAATGTCTCCAGGAATCCGATTGTATCATGGTCCAGCGTCATACACCCCGCGAATGCCTAAGTGAACCGCTAGTCGACACACTACCCATGAGATGCCAACAGCTACGGAAAGGCTTCGGCGAGTGCAAGTGAGTCACGCATCTTCCCAACCGACAGTCCCGCAATACCAAAACCATTCCTAATACATAATCTACATCTAGACGGGGATTGATCGATATGCGCAAACGATTCCGCGGAAACCAGCCACTTGCGGGCGCCGCCGAAATGGATGGCCAAAAGCGGAGCAAGTCTGAACAACTCTATGCTGGGAAGCCGGCGTTTGAGACCGTTAAGGAAATTAGTGGGGATGAGGTTGCGATGGACCCTGAGAAGACAAGGGGTCTGTGAGGGGTTTCCTTCGATACTGTCTTAGTGACCAGGGCAGCCGTTCCGTATTCGAAGGATCGTTGACATACAGCTGGACTTCTATGTTTTCGTTCTCTTGGCATGGTTTGGAGTTTGTGGGGGGCCTTGTACGATTATAGACCTCATGATTGGTGTACGGTATACTGTACATACTGAGCAAATGGATATTCGCCGCTATCAATAATTACGGCATGGCCGGTTCCTCGGAACATGGTGATCTGAGGAACTTTCTGGTCCAACTGGACGAGCAAGCGAAGAAGGATACTAAGGAAGAGAGTGAGATTAAGTACGTGGTATCTTACTTTCCTATGCGGTGAGCCAGTTTTACTATATAATATTGGTTCGCCTGATGTCTCTCTGTGAACCAATCCGTCTAAAGCGTGTGAACCAATCCATCTAAAGCGTGTGAACAATTTGGGCTTTCCAGCTGGGACATTGTAACGAGCCAGTTCAGCTGTATGCCCCCTCCTGCTGTGTTGGCTCCAGAACGATCGATGCTGTCCTGATACAGCATGGGTTATGCTTGGAGTGCATGTTCGTAGAGAACGTAGAACACCCCAAGTGAACTATAGCTTGGCTTTCAGCATAACAGTTCATTTGCCCGCAAATGCTTCCTTTCTTCAAAGCCCTCGTTCGATTACGGAGCATAAATAACAATCAAAAGCTTATCTCCATTGATGTTTTGCTTGCACAAGAGCTTTCCTGCAGTTGAAATAACCACTGTTTATGTCCTTGATGCCGAGATGCTCGAAATTTATATTGGTTTAACAATCCTTCAAGTCATGGGGGTTTTGCCTACATGGAGCTGTGTACGCGACCCCGGTTAAAAGTATGATACACCTTAGGCTCTACACCACTGGGACTTAACGATAGTAATAAAACTATGGTATTTGGAACTTGGAAAAGACTAATCCAGGCTATGAATTTACTAATCATCTAGAGATCTAACCACCTAATTTCCATCCTCAACACCATAATCATCGCGATTTGTGAGAATCCAGGGGGTTGGTATGCTAAACGCATTCTAGGGGTTAGTTGTAGACATAGTGATCTAAGAGCCGTTTCTAGAGGTAAAAGACCTGCATCTAGTTCTAGAATTAGTGATATCCAACTCTATTATTCTTTGCTTCGGAGTATACCTACGTTCTAGAGGTCACGACTCCAAATAGTAGAGGTAAATTGGTGGGGTTTACTCAAGTCAAATGTGCCCTATGGATGCAATATGGAGTCTGCTTGGCCCGTAGACGCTTCGTATTTAAATTTTCGAGGTATCTACAAAGAACTTATAGACAAGTTGCCGTATATTTTTGTCACGGTTTCTCCAGCTGGAATATACTTTCAGACGACACCAAATCTGCCCCGCTTCACCTATAAAGGAAGCGAAGAAAAAGAAAAGAAAGTAACGATAACCCCGACAAAGTATCCTAGGATGAGCCTGTCCTTGCTTTGCCTTGAGCTTTTGGAGAAAAAGAAAGTGTTCAAGACGTCAGATATGGACATGATTATCAGCTTGACCCACTGGTTTATCCACAATCCTATGTGGTTCGACATCTATATGCCACATCGGGAGACTAATGCATGAACGGAGGGGCATTTGCTCCCTGATCGAACTCTCGCGGCGTGGCAATCCCAATTGGCTGGGTCTGCATGGGTCAACAAAATGGAGCATACCAAGTGATAGACAAGATTGCAGGTCTCAGCTGAAGCTGAAGCTCTATGTACATAAGACTGCCTAGATTTTGAAAAACCCTAGTAAACTCCACAAGTCACATTCTTGTGTCGCGGTATATAACAAGATCAGTAAACTCTATAACGTTCCGTCTTTTGTTGACAGCAACCCTACTCTTTTTTTCCTGAGGTTCAGACTGTCCCATATTGAACAACCATTATATCGCCTTTGGGCAAACCAGCCAGTACTCCTCCACCCGTTGCAATTGAAGATGATACGTCATGTGGCATGTATCGGTGCTGGGTTTGTGGGTGAGAGAAAATAACACTTATCTGTTTAATGCTAGTGCACAAGAATTTACTCTAACACCCACAACAGGCGGTCCTCTTGGTGTCATGATCGCATACCAGTGTCCGACGATCAGTGTGTCGGTGGTCGATAAGGACCAAGGCCGCATTGATGCATGGAACAGCACGTCTCTCCCGTTCTATGAGCCCGGGCTGGAAGAGTACCTGGCTACTATCCGTCAGCGCACCATCGAACCATCGGGGACGCAGGGAAATTGCGAGCAGCAAAGCATTGTAGACAATTCTTCAGTGTTCCCAGATTCACGGTCGAATTTACAATTTTCGGCAGATGTCAACACCGCAATCCAGGAGGCTGACATTATTTTTCTCTGCGTCGACACGCCCACCAAGTCCTTCGGGGCAGGGAAAGGGAGCGCACCAGACCTTACAAATGTCCAAAGCGCCGTTCGGACCATTGCACAGGTTGCCACCAGTGACAAAATCGTTGTTGAGAAGTCAACGATACCCTGTGGAACATCGGACATGCTCAGAGACCTTGTATGTGCCGGCTATACCACTTACCTGTTACACTCTACCTATATACTAACTAGAGATAGCTCTACGCTTGCAACTGTCACCGGGTGCGCTTTGAAGTTCTCTCCAATCCCGAATTCATGTCCGAAGGAAATGCCATTGCCGATCTCCTAAAACCTGCCCGAGTGTTGATAGGGTCGCAACAGACTCCTGCCGGGCGAGAAGCGGCAGAAGTGTTGGCGACCCTCTATCGAAGGTGGATCCCTTCCTCATCGATTCTCATGATGGACTGTTGGTCGTCTGAACTAGCGAAACTGGCTGCCAACGCGATGCTAGCGCAACGCATCAGTAACGTTAACTCGCTGAGCGCGATCTGTGAGGCTACCAATGCGAATGTGGATTCCGTCGCGGCTGCTTGCGGCCTTGATCCCCGGATCGGATGCCACATGCTGCAAAGTGGGATTGGTTGGGGCGGAGGTTGCTTCCAGAAGGACATCCTTGATCTGGTTTACATTGCTCGGGGTCTCAATTTGGATCACATTGCCGATTACTGGGCATCGGTGATTGAGATGAACGACTATCAACAGAATCGATTTCTCCGCAGGGTTGTCTCCTGCATGTATGGCAGCGTAGCCGGCCGCTTGGTTTCCGTCCTTGGGTTCGCCTTCAAAGAAAACACATCCGACACGAAGAATTCACCAGCTATCTCGGTGGTCAAGGGGCTTCTTGAAGAAGGAGCCACCGTGTCAATCTATGATCCCATGGCCCCATCCAGCCAGATCTTGGCCAGCTTGCGGTTGTCGGACACAGAATTCGAGCGACTTCGAATCTGCCAGTCACCGTATGACGCTTGCTATAACGCAGATGCTATCGTTGTTGCTACGGGATGGGAGGAGTTTAAAACTTCTGGTGAACACCTGCTTGCTCGGCCGTGTGAGACCACGAACGGAACCTCGGCATCATTAACGCCGCCTCTAGAGAAGCCCGAAGCTCTTGACTGGACACAAATTGTATACCGAATGCAGGATCCCAAATTTGTGTTTGACGGGCGGAACGTTCTTGACGCGGAGTTATTGACCACGCTGGGATGTCGGTATGTGCGGGTAGGCAGCGCATCGCCATGGGATTATGTTGGTCGTAGCAATAACAAAACCTATGTATGATTCCGTTAATTTACAGAAGTGTAGAGTAGTGGAGTTCGGATCCTGTACGGTAGTAAGGACTATCAAGGTTGTGTGGGTGGATCCGTCCGCTCCACAGTGGCAAGAAGGTCCACGATCGCCTCGAGCTGGTATTATGTCAGAGTACATGAGATCTACACCAGTGTCTTTGTCTTATGCAGTCGAAACTTTATCGTGTAGAGTGAATCTCACCTATCCTGCATGCTCAACTCGTGGAGCGAAGGAGAATGGGCCACGTCATTGAGGCCACCTGCAGCGCGCATGAACCCGTAAATTTGTCTCTTCCGAGATGCTGATCTGTTGATTCATTCGTGATCGTGACTATTTACTGTGTTTGGGTCCCGTTCATCTCCAACTGATACCGCCAGCACTGTACTGCTTTTTCTTTGTCTACAGCCACCCAAGCAACCAGACATGAACGACTCTCATAGTCTCCCATCACCGACTCTACACAATGACCTCACAAAACCCATCCTCGTCGCTGGGGTAAGGATGAAGACCATTTAGCTTAGCTCTATACAACAACCATTCCAGTATTAACATGGGCAGGCGGCGGGCTTCCTAGGATCAAACATGGTGGACTACCTGCTCCATCAAGGCCACCATGTCATCGGTCTTGATAACTACCAAGTGGGAACCCCAGAGAATCTACGTCACCTAGATGAGCATCCCCGTTTCAAGATGATCCGGTATGTAGCAATGCCGTCCAACCTCACCCCGCCTCCAACTCACCGGCCAGGTAAGCTAATAAAGGCATGTATAAAAAGCCACAACATCCAATCAGCATTCCCCCAACTCCCACAACTCAGCTGCATCTACCATCTCGCATGTCCAGCCAGCCCAATCCAATACCAAAAGGATCCAATCGTCACCCTCAACACCGCCTACCTAGGAACCCGCAATCTGCTAGACCTCGCCCTCGAGTACAACTGCCGGATCCTCCTCTCAAGCACATCCGAGATTTACGGTGAGCCCCAAGTCCACCCGCAACCCGAATCATACTGGGGCAATGTCAACCCCTTCGGACCGCGCTCATGCTACGACGAGGGCAAACGCGCGGCAGAGGCCCTAGCCTATGCCTACGGGCAGAAGCACAAGATGGAGATCCGGATCGCGCGCATCTTTAACACGTACGGCCCTCGTATGAATCCAGACGATGGACGCGTCGTGTCTAGCTTTATCAACGCGGCGCTTTCGGGTAAATCGCTCTCTATCACTGGGGATGGGACGGCCACGCGATCGTTTCAGTACGTTAATGACTGTCTTCGTGGGCTGGAGGCACTCATGAAAAGCGAGTACCGGGCGCCCGTGAATATCGGAAATGATGCGGAGTTTTCACTGAAGGAGTTGGCTGATTTGGTGTTGGATTCGGTGCACCGATTGACGGGCCAGGAACGGGTCGGTGTCGAGTTCCATCCACGGCCGGCAGATGATCCTACGATGAGACGGCCGGATATATCGCTGGCGAAAAAGGTATTGGCGTGGAGTCCGGTAGTACCGCTGGAGGAGGGGTTGATGAAGACGATTCAGTGGCATTTGGATCTCGGCCGCCCTTGATAGCGGTACCTTTCAAGCATTTTAGTCGCCATTATGGTCCTTCGCTCCATGGTTATCATAGTGGGGAATTTGTAGGAGAAAGTAATTGTACTGACACTTCTTCGGAGTGAAGATAGTAGATTTTCTTCCCTTTGAAGTCCGACTATCCCGCCCGAATGTCGCTTCTCCTAAACTCTTGCAAATCATAGCTTCATGCTGGCCTATTGCTACTATAATTTGCGCTAAATGACGCGACAATTATGAAGATACCGACAGGCAGGCGTAAGGGTAGAGTATGTTGTCTCTGAATACTTCACGTAAGAGACGCACGCCTCCTGAAACCGATCGTACTGTGTGCAAATTTTACTGATTATTTCAGATTTATTCTAGGAATTCCATAGCACTCTCAGTCAGCTTCCTATAATGTAATTTTAAGTGTCAATTCAAGAAGATTGGGTGAGCCACGTATATCTTGTAGACTAGTAATTAATGTCTGAGGCTCGGGATCCACTATAGCAACAATTTATAAAATATATATCTAGTCGGCACCTGCAAGTTTCACACGGATCGTCCATCAACAGATCGAAATATCTGGATTTAAACCTCCCGTATTGAATAACGGACAACGGAGTGTTAGGATTGGATTAGATTTTGATCTTTACTATAACAGGCTACTTAGTTCGGTCTTTCTCCCATGATGCTGGACATTTGGCACTACTACTTGAGCGATAAATGGGAAAGTGACGACTTCAAAAGCGTGTACTCGTCCTAGCATTATGCGGGTATTGTAATATTAAGATGATTAACTGTAGAAGATCCTAATTATGCTGCGGACTTGAACAAGTATGAATAACTTGTAGTAAGACGTGTCGTGTACATCGAAAATCTACATAACTGATCAAGTTTCTCCAGAGACCAGTATAATTTTATTCTCAGCGGCGAGGAAGACACATATCAAGGTGGATCATAATCTCAGGTATAGACGAAGTCTCGTATTAAAAACGAATATTAGATAGTACACAGATTGCCCTATTCTAAACATGCGAATGCACTCCTTTCAATATTAATGTATCACAAAATATCCTCTATTCAACTCCAACAGGTTTTTGGTCGGAATAACCCGACACATGACCAGGTATAAACCGATAGCCGCGAGTACAATTAGAGGAGGGCACCGAGAGCGATACAGGGGAGTGCAAGACCGATGAGGGAGCCAGACTGTAGAGATTGTTAGAGCATAATTCAGATGGAGAGGTACGGTGGTACATACGGCATCGGAGTCGGTCTTCTGGCAACAAGCGATGTTCTGCTGGCACTTCTTGTTCAGGATATCCTGGATATTGATGAGGACTACAGTAAGTTAGTATGTCATCTCGTTTATATGAAGATACTGCTGGCACTTACTAGGGATGTCAATCTTAGAGCACTGATCAAAGATACCCAGACCCTGAGAACCGGAGCCAGAGCCAAGAAGGTTACTCAGAGCACCAGCGAGGAGACCCTCAGCAACGTCGGTGGTATCACCAGCATAGGTGACCTTGTTGCAGCAAGAAAGCTGGGCACCATCACCACACTTCTCGGAACCCTGCTTGGTAGTGATGCTGTCGGGGACGGGGAACTTGATATCACCGTTCGCGTGCTGGGCACCACTGCCAGCAGCTGCCTGGGGGGCAAAAGGGCTAGCAGCAGCCAGGGCGACAAACAAGGGAAGGGCGTTCAATAACTGCATTGTGACGGGGGAAAAATAAAGTTGCTAGAGATTTGGGAGGGTTGTTTTTGGGGGG